>RJWM01001224.1:100913-164668 GCA_004363535.1 Dasyprocta punctata
GGGTCTCTGTTTGGGGGTCCTCGGCCCGGCGGGAGGACACATCCTGGGAGACTGACGGGGTGATGCCCTCAGCACTGAGGGCCGAGGGCCGACGGCCGATTCCCTTGGGCAGCGAGGGGTGGAGTGAGGAAGGGCGCCCCCCAGGTTCCCTGAGCGGGGAGCTCACTCGGGCACCAGAGTGGACCCCATATCTGTGATCACCCTCTCCCACACCACCGACAGTTTCGCCCCACACTGTTCTTTCCATTCCCCCCCTTCGCCTCCACCCGGGGGAAGTGGGGGGGGGGCGCGCGGCCGGGCACCTGCACCTCCCCAGCTCCATCTCAGCCCCAGTGTCCTCGCTGGTGGCACCTTCAGGGGCTCAGCCGCGTCCCGCGAGACCCCGGGGAACCAGGTCTGGTGGCATGGCCACCGCGGATTTAGCCGAAGCCCTCTGCATGTTCCAGAACCTTCTCCAGCTTGGTTCAGTGCCTTCGCCAGTGTTTCGCCGCGTCGTTTGTTCTTGAAAACCGGGTTTCTAGTTGCACATAAATTCCGGGTTCCACTCTTGCTAGCGATACGTACTTCTATGAATATGAGCGCAAATACCGAGAGCGTTTCAGTGTGGGGCGGTGCTGGCGATACCAGCACTGTGCGAGGCTGCGGGAGGCTGAAGGGGGAGGGTGGCCATTTGGGACCCAGGTTGGGGAAACTAGCGAGACTCTGCCACTAAGTAGAAATAAATAAAATAAATAAATAAATAGATAAATAAGAGCTGAGGATGGAGCTTAGAGCAAAACCCTTGGGCTCAACTCCCGTTAACACGCTCCCCCAATAATAATTTTGAGTATGTGTCTCCTTCAACTCTGTTTTTACAGTGTCTGCCTGGTGTCTTTTTGGTGAACACAAATTCACAATTCTGTTAATCAGTGTACTATGTATGATTAGTGTTTTCATTCTTTAAAACGATCTTTGCCTACCCTCAATCAGTGGAGGCAGAATCCTAGGTTTTCCTCTAGACCTCGCATTCGGGGTCGGTGTGTCCTGAGTGCTGTGAAGGGAATTCTTAAAAGGACAGTCTCCTCCACAATGCCTTGCTGGCTCCAGGGTCATGATCTAGTGATTTGGCACCATCCCGCTGGGACCCAGGCTCCCAGTATGTCCCAGACATGCATTTGCCCAACTTTGCTGCAGCTGGGTTTCGTTTGCCTTGTATAGTAAATCTCATAGCTGGCAGTGTGAGTTCTCTGACTTGTTCTTCTTAAAGACTGGATGTTCAAAGCTCTATGTTGTCTATAGACTTTTTATGGCCCACTTGCAAATTTTCAACATAATTACATGGGGGCATTTTCTGTATGCTGGCGGTAATCATTTTTAGGGAGCACTAACAAGACAGAATTCCCAATCTGTGGGAGGGCTATTGCCCTCCATTTCCTGAGGGCTTCAGTTTCTTTTTTTTTTTTTTTTTTCCGGCACCGGGGATTGAACTCACAACCTCGCGCCTGCCAGGGCAGGTGCTTAAGGCACTGAGCCAAACTCCCGGCCCTGGTTTTTTGAGGCAGGGTCGCACTATGTAGCTCAGGCCGGCCTTGAGCTCGCGTTGTAGCCCAAGCCGGCCTCGAACTCACAACGCTCCACCTACCTCAGCCTCCCGAGTGCTGGGATTAAAGGCGTGCGCCACCACGCCTGGCTAGGGCTTCAGTTTCTATCACTGATGTTGGTACTTCTCATGGAATGCTCTTTTGTGACCTTCATTAGATTTGCTCCTAGATTCTCTGTATTTGGCACTGTTTTTTATGATCTTTTAAATTTGGTTTTCTGATTATTTGTTGTGGTTTTTGGTGTTTGTCCCTACAACTAGTAACTTGGCTATCATCACTTATTAACTCTTAATGTTTTTTTTGGTACTGGGAATCGAACTCAGGACCTTGCACCTGCCAGGCAGGCACTTATGCCGCTGAGCTAAATCCCCAGCAGCTCTAATGGTTTTATATTTTTTGGAATATTTTTTCTATACAGAACCGTCATCTGCAAATAATGACAATTTTACTTCCTCCTTTTCCCAATTTATACTTTTATATTTCCCTGATATTACTGAACGTTTTAGGCCTTCCAATACATCATAGAATAGATACAAGTGGTCATCGTCATGTTTACAAATTTGGAGAGAAAGTGTTTGGCATTTTGCCAGTAAACTTGAAAGTCATCATAAGTTGTTTACTTGCTTTATTTCTGTTTTTGGAGGGGGGAGTTTTTTGGTGGCAGGAGAGGGTAGAAACCCTTTACTGGGGGATGGATGTGGCCTTTTGTTATAATTTACTATTAAGTTTTTCATCATGCAGAGGAGCTAAACTTTAAATGATCAAGCACTTGAGAGGCTGAGGCAGGAGGATTACCTCAAGTTCGAGGCCAGCCTGGGCTACATAGCAAGTTCAAGACCAGTGTGAACTACATAGCAAGACCCTATCTCAAAAAACAAACAAAAACTTTGCAAACCTAAAATTGGCAATCTGAGCAACTACTTAGAGGACAGCAATATTCAGTATAGTAACTATTGTAGATTTCTTATTGTCTAATAATTGTTTTGATTTGTTTTATTGTTGTTTTATTCCCTTTAAAATAAAATTTTTAAAAAATCATGTAATTTTGCCTGTTTTGTTTTGTTAGTGTGTAAAGCACTAAGTGACCATCAAGTGTTAAACTCTTAGATTTGAGCACCTCATGTCATAGTTTCTGTGATTTCTTAAAGATCTAAATCTGATCTTGTTGGTCATCTCTTTTTTTGGAATACTGGCTGTTTTCAGGAGAGTTGGTGGCACATAGTTTTATTTTCTTCTACTGTCTTTGTACTAGTGTCTCTCCCATTGGTGAGGTTTAGATGTGTGATTCTATAGCTTCACATGTTGCTTATTAACAGTGACACTTTTTTTTTCTAATATAGAAGCACACAAAGCTATAAAACTCCCTGTAACTTCCAATTTAACTGCACTCTGTAAGTTTTGTGTTACCATATTTTCCTTATAGCTCATTCGTTTTAGCTTTGTCTTAAGCAGAGGCTGAGAAGTGATTTCAGTTGTTTTTAATGATACCAATTTTTTTTCTATTCTTATGTTTTCAAGACTGAGTCTCACTACACTGCCCAGTCTGGCCTCAAACTTGTGGGGTCCGTCAGTCCTGCCTCAGGCCCCTGCACAGCTTGGCACAAGCCACTGCGTGTACCTATTAGTAGTATTGAAATCACAACGAAGAAAATCGTGGGTTACACCTCTGTCAATGTCTCACCATTCTCTTCCTCCAACCCTGAGTAGTGCAGATGTACACAACTGCTAGCTTCACCTACTTGAATCTCTGTAGGATTGAAAGAGGATTTAAGGCTGTGCCTGCACCATCTATTTATATGCAGCCTTTTCAAAGTGCCATTGAATATTTGTTAATGATGACTTTGATTAAGTAGGGACGATAAAAGGCATGATATCACCCAGGAAGAGTTGACAGAATGGTGAGTACTTCCTCAATGAACTCCTTGTCAGTGTTCCATTTTGGTTGATGGGATTTACTGATTCTGACAGCATTCTGATTAACCCCGTGCCACATAAGGCTTTGGATCTGACCTTGTATGTTACCTTTCTCCTTTCTTTTGGGGTGAGTGATTTTTGTTATAAATAAAACACATTCATCAATGTTTTTCAGGAAATGATGACTGAACCAGATGAGTTTGCTGCATGGCCTGGTGTAGATCTGCAACTTGTCAAAGGTGGCAGTCATCCTACCTCATCTAAAAGGAGGTTCACTGTGCCCCTGAAGCCAGTGATAGAGAAAGGACAGGATGAACCCTATCTTGAGGACTGGGCCAAGTCCAAGGGAGAAGGTACTGTGTCTTTGGTGTGTGGACAAGGACCTGCATGCATGCAAGTGGAAGGGAGCCCGTGAGAGACCAGGGAGCTCCTGGGAGTTGCTGCAGGAGATAAAGCAGAATAAGCAGCCTCTCAGTGGTATGATGGGAGCAGCTGTAATGGAGGGCAATGTGCAGTTCCCTCCCTCTGTGCAGACCTCCTCCTCCTGGGGTACCACCCTCCATGCTGGCCTCAGCTTCCTGCTGTAGTGCAGTGCTTTAGGCCTCCTGCCTCCTTCACAGCACCCAAGGGGTTATCTCTATGGGTTCACAGTGTCAGCTGACATTGCCTTCTATTTTTCAGAGGCAAGTAGCAGAATTTTTCTCTTCCTCCTTTATGGCAACTTCCTGGAGTTTACATTCTCCACATTCTTCTCTTTATTTCTTCTCTCTTCAGGAGAATCCCCGTGTATTTCTTTTTCCCTTGCCTCTCCAGTTTTCCCCACTTGAGTGGGTTTTATATTTTGTGACTCTTGCCATTTTCTTCTGTCCTCCTCTCCCACTCTGACATAACTTATCACCAGTATGCTCCAGTAGCTTCCTTTCTGATCAGCCTTCTGTTCTTGCCCTACTCACCTATACTGTCTTCCCCTGCACAGTTATCAATTGGAGAGGGAAATAAGGTCAGGCCACATCCTTCTTGATAACATGTCCTGAGCATCCACAACAGAACCCGAACTCATTACTTTGGTCCACAGACTCGACCGGGCTTGGCTCTGTCAGCTTCTCCTCACCCTGCTCCTGAGGATCTTTTCCTTGCTGTCTCTGCCTCTGCCTCTGCCCTTCACTCTCTGTGGTCACTGGTTGGACTGCTCTGCCCTCTTCCCCTTTCCTCCCTCTGCATCTGCACTGGCTGCTCCATCTGCTTTTTTGTTGTTGTTGTGGGTTTTTTTTTCTTGTTGATTTTTTTTTTGTACTGGGAATCAAACTCAGGGCCTTGCACTTGCCAGGCAGGCGCTGCGTAACTGAACTGCATCACTGGCCCTCCAGCTCCTCTTCAGAGTCTGCTCAGGGGACACTTCCTAGAAAGCCCAGCCACCACCCAGAGGCCCTAGAGGACCACTCTGGCTCCCTGTCCCAGTCCTGCTTCTTTCTTCCCTAACAAGGCTCCAAGTAGGTTGTTGCATGGCTCAGTTTCCTGCCTTCCCCATGGCACCATCAGATCCAAAAGGACAGGGACAGTTTCTGGCTGGTTGGCTCATTGCTGATCCCCAGGTCCTGGAGTAGCATAAAATGAGTAAATGACACAGATGTGACAGAAACTCACTTTTTTATTTTTTTGTCTTTTTGAGACAGGGTCTCCCTATGCACTCTAGGCTGGTCTCACTTTGTAGCCCAGGCTGGTCTTGAACGCTCAGTGATCCTCCTGCTTCAGCCTCCTGAGTGCTGGGATTACAAGCATGTGCCACCACACCTGGCTAGAAACCCACTTCTTTCACACAAGGTGGCAAGATGAGAAAAGTCATAGTCAAAGAGGGATTTCTAGTCCTGCAGTGCAAGTGTCACAAATCTTGACCTCATGTGGGACTTCGAGCTTTTCAGCATGTAGAGTGAGGCAGCGCAGCACTGCATCATGAGGGACAGGGATTGGTGAAGGTTTGTGTCTCTGTTGTCCTGTACAGCTGGGTTACTTCTTGTATCCCTTGAGCCAGAAGCCATGAGGTAGTTTTCACGTACGCTGTGTCCTGAGGTCACCTTCTCAGGTCTGAGGTTTCTCTGAGGTTTGCCCTCCTGTTCTGAAAGATACTCCCAGATGAGGAGGAGCACATAAATGTCTACGTGGGCCTGACAAAATGCGCATTCGTCACATTGAGACTCTCAATTTGGTTTCCAGGTGCCTCAGTCTGCCAGGATGCCCATGAGAAGATGGAGAGTGGCCACACCTCTCCTGACACCTGCTTGTCAGTGTGTGTCCCAGCAGAGTTAAAGGGTATGGAAGGAGGAGGCTGTATTGCACCCAAACCCCGTGATTATCAGTCTGACGACGACTCCAGCAACAGTGAGATTAGGCTGCTTTACAGTCCTGGCAGTGTCTCCGTTGATAAAAGAATTGGTATGAGAGCACTCTCTCCAGGTGAACCTGTCATTGCAGCAATGCCTAAAATGGCTGTGGTGCCCCAGCAACTGACAATGAGCCCACAGGAAATCAATTCTGATATAAAACGTCAACTGATGAAGGGAATTCGGCAGTTTGGACGAAGTAAGTAGTGGGCAGCATGTCTTGGTCCTTATTTGGGTTATCTTTTTTTTTTTACTATAATTTTCCAATAGCTACTTTTCCTCCGTTTGTTTTTTCTTTTTTTAACTTGGTTATTATTTATAAAGCTTTCATGAGTAGCTATATGCAGGAATCTCAATTGAAGCATTCAGAACCTGCATACATTCCATAACATCATAGCCCATAAAGCATGATATTGATAGAGCAAGGTAGAGTTCTGTTTCCTCTATTTTTGAGATATACTGAGATATTTTTGTTAACATCTTCAGAATATGAAAGGATTTTCAAACTACTTGAACAAGTGCAAGGATCTCTGGAAGTCAGGAAACAATTTGTGGAGTTTACCATCAAGGAAGCAGCAAGGTGGGTGGACACAGGAACTGCAATTTCTTTTCATAATGGGGCGAGTGCATTGCTAGGGATGGGGGAGGGGGAAAGACCTTACCTTCCTGTTCTCAGGCCCTGGCCCTCACTCATAGTCGAGGCTGACTCTACTTTTACTTGTGTCAATGTTGTCTGAGTCCAGTTCACCCTTCCACGCCCACTCAGCCTGCCAGTCTGAGCATAGTCTGAGCTGGGTGTGGATCTACCACAAACACTTCGGATTTACTAGACAAACTCTTGCCATGTGGATACGCTCTGTTTCCAGGTAGTTGGGGAGCTCCCCTTTCTATTCTCCCCAGGTCGCTCCTGCACCGCTGGTTCTTTGGGTATCTTTTTCTGAATCCCACGTCTCTTTGTTGCCAGGTTTAAAAGACACGACTTAATTAGGAAGCTGGAGAAGATGCGGGAGAAAATAATTTCCGACATTTATCTCACGGGTGAGAAAGATGGTGAGACCCCCAGTGTGTATACCTGTTACTACAATGGTCATTGAGAAATGAGGAGCAGCTTGTTGTACTCCAGAATGTAGCAGGAAGTTGCTGAAGTGTTCTAGTACATGTTAAAGATTTGTTTTCCAAAAGCTAAGACAATTGGTGTTTCTGTCAGTAAAAATTGGGCTGTTACCCTAAGAATTGTTTTGAAGAGGTGATTTGTTTTTAACGTAAGGCGAAAGATGTTATTACACTACAGCTTTGGTGTCTGCAGCAGGTCCCAAAGTCATGGCCATTACTAATATCTGTCTTCTTTACTACCTATTTTGTAAAAATTCCATTTGCTTTGAGACAACTTCTCAGGAACTCATGCTGTGTGACTTGGCAGAATTACTCAAACCCTAACTGCTGAAGATTATTTTCAATTACATGTTGTGCCTAAATTGGGTTCCTGTAATTTTCTAGTACATCACAAAACCGAGTAGCACTAAAATAGGCTTTTAGCACTCCACACATATTTGTCCTTAGTCTCTGTTTAGCAGTGTCCCAATTTCCTTTGTTAGTAATGTTCTATGACTCCACAAATGATGGATGCCTACCTTACCTTTTGATGGAGAGACAGTTGAGCCAGGAGAGTGATCAACTTGTAGCCTCAAGTTCCATTTTAATGGATTTATCTTCAGTTTCCTGCTGAAAACATTTCTCCATCAAAATACTTGTAAAGATACTTAGTTTAGCAGGGACAAAAATTGTTGGGACGGGAAATAAAATGTTCATGTAACGATACTGGTGACAGTAATCCCTCACATTATCCCCTTTGCTGAAGACATGAATGTGGCAAGATACTTGATGTGAAGAGAGAGCATTGCTGCCTCCTAGATTATATTGACTCAGGGCCAAAAGGTGCTGTCTCATAGTACAACTGTAACTGAAGAAGCTTCAAAAAATCATTTCACTGTTTGAGCCAGCCAGTTAAGAATGATGAACATAATAAGACTAATGAGTCCCTTAGCATGAGCTCATTGCTGTACTACATTTCCTGTAAAGGATTCCGTATTTGGGAGTGATGCAGTGTGGAATACTGTGATGGTGGATATGGCCTTTCATAAGGCTACAGATGGTTTTCTCAGTGTACAGTGTGTGGGAATGAAAATTCATCACCAGCGTAAGTGTCTATTGAAGTACACACAAAAAACTGCGTTTTCTCTGATGGAGGGTAGATCAAAATAATCAGACTGTCACCTGGAAGTTGACAGACCCTTCTGGGCTATGGTGCCACAATGAGGGTTCAGTGTGTGTGTCTGCTTCTGGCACACTGGACAGATGGCAGTGTCTATGCTGACATCAGTCTTGGTGACTGGAAACTCATCATTACGGGTCTATGTATAGCTCCATCCCTGACTGCATGACCATGCCGCACCATCCCTTCTTGACAGATGAAGGGTAGGACCTAAGGAGGTGTGTGGATGGTCCTAGAAGCCCAGAGTGGCTTCAGCATATAAAGCAAGGAAAATGAGGCCCTCCATCCTACAACCTTAAGCAATGACCTGCCAGTAACCTGAATGAGTTTGAAATTACTCTGCATTTTAGTCATGGTTCTTCAGACAGATAAAATAGGGTAGAGAGAGAAAGATGTGCAAAGAGATTTATTATAGGAATTGGCTCACTTGATTATAAAGGCTGAAAAGTTCCACAATAGGCTATCTGCAAGCTGAGAACTAAGGAATCCTTAGCGTGGTTCAGTCTACGTCTCAGGGTCTTAAAACCAAGGAAGCTGATGGCATAACACTTATGCCAGGGACCCAAGGGTAAGGGGTCTACTGGGAGAGGGGATACTTGATATGAGTCTGAAGTATAGCAGCCAGAGAACCTGCCTGCCATCAAAGGACAAATGAAGGTTGTCCTCACTCCAGATGACAGAATTCACCATTCCTTTGCTTTTTTATTGGGTGGTGCCTATCCACACTGGGATCACATTTCCCTTCTCACCAGTCTCACATGCCAATCTGAGCTGAAAACACCCTCATGGACGTACTTGGGGCAGGCCAGTCATTCTAACCAAATGCCCAATAACCCGGGATTCCCTTTCAGCAGAAGGATGGGCTCTGTGCCTATTGAAGCACTGAGAATAAGTAATGGTTTACCAGCTATTTGGGTGTCCTTTAATCCAGTCGACTGATCCCACAAAGTAGCCGTCATACATAGTATCCATTTAGTCACCAGCCTGGCAAAGGCTTGATTTTGATTTTGTGTGACCCTAAGCAGAAACACCAATTTAACGTGCCAGGATTTCTGACCTGCAAAACTGCTTGACATTCTATTTGTGTTATTGTAAACTGCTAAATTTGATGTAATTTGTTGTGCAGCAACAGAAACCTAATACAAGAGGTGACTATTGAGGAAAAAATACCTGAAATCAGATACATTTTTTGGAGGGGTTTTTTCGTTTGTTTGTTTTCCTTTTTCCTATCAACTGGTCACAGGGACCTCCCCAGAAAGCCACAGAGAACTTTCTCCTGGTCTGGGCCCTGTTCTAAGCTAGCAGGTTTTCAGGTCACTTATCAGCTGGTCAAAGTATCACAGAAAATAAGATTGACATTGCTACCCACATCTGAAAGGCTAACTTACTGCTGTGACCCTTTTGTTAGCAGTTCAAAGGTTGAGCTATATGGATTTGTTCTATACCTTATCAATACCGTCTTCTTGACATACCCCTAGCCTACTACCATGAACATTTTCACTGATTTGAAGGCTCTGGTTTTGTATGGAAATGATTTTATGCACTCTGTCTTACAAATGTGTAGCCAATTTATCTGGATTAGTTTCATATTCCTTCTTAACCAGAATAATGCCATCAGTATGACAGAATGTTGTCCTGTGTGGTGTAAGGGAAACATAAGCAAGATCCTAAAACAATAGTTTAAGACATAAGCTTGGAGAGTTGACACAAGCCTGAAGTAGTATGTGAAGATGTATTGCTACCCTTTCCAGGTGAAGCCAAGTCACTCTTTGTAATACTGAAAAAGGAAAAAAGAATTTATAGAATCAGTACTGTATATCAAGTTTTCAAAGATGTGTTGATTGCCATGGAAGCAAAACCACAAGTAGAACAGCAGCTGTACTTGAAATAATCCGATTTGGTTTATGAAAACTGTTTATCATTCCTCAAGATCAACAGTTTCTCTGACAGGACAAGTGGGAAGTTGAAATGGATGGTGCAGTAATTACCAGCCTGGATTTTCAATCCTTAATCGTACCACAAATCATCTCAGAGTGGATTTGGGAGAAATGCAGGCCCACTGTAAGGCAGAGCTGAGGTAAAGTCCTTGATAGCCTGACTTCTGTAAGCCCTTACTCTGTGTGGTGGTCCACAGTGACATTTTGACACCTTTGAAATTAACGTCACTCAGATCCAGTATCATATCTGAGAATTCAGATTAACTTCCCACCATGCACTGAAACTAGTAATTGGTCACTGATGCATTTGAGGAAGGCTGGGACAACAATTAGCTTAAACATTTGTTATAGCATATTTATGAGCTTCCTGTTAACTATAAATACGTAATATAAATTTAACTTACAAATGGAAAAGGTTTATTTTGGCTCTTGGTTCTGGAGGTTCCAGTCCAAGATCAGGTGATTCCTGTGCTTTGGGTTCCTGGTGAAGGTAACACATCATGGCAGGAGTGCACAGTGGTGTGAATCCACTGAACTTGTGAGCCAGGATGCAAAAGAGAAAAGAACCATGGACCAGCACCCCACAATCTCCTTCAAGGGGCATGCCCCCAGTGACCTGAGGACCTTTCACACGGCCCCACCTCCTAAAGGGTCCACCACCACCACCTCTGGGGACCACGCTTTTAAAGCATGTACCTTTGACTGGGCATGATGGTGCATACCTGTGATCCCAGCACTCAGGAGGTTGAGGATTGCTGTGAGTTCGAGCCCTGCCTAGACTACAGAGTGAGTTTAAGGGCAGTTTGAACTGCATAGTGAAACCCTGTGTCAAAAAGAAAAAAAAAAAAGGACATGTATCTTTGGGGCACATTTATCCAGCATATGGTTCACTCGTCTAGCACATTCACATAGCACATGGTTCTCCCTCAAGAACAAGACACTGACCACCATAGAATCACCACAAAACTGTTGGGGACTGGGAAATCCCTGGAAAGTACTTCACCATAGTCTTGCCAGAAGTTATTTCCTCTTGCCCTACCTTCGTGTATGAATTTTGGTCCTGGGACTATAGGAGATAATTTCTGTTGTGTCGGTGGGCTTTTAGTATTTGTTTTTTTTTTATGCCAATCACAGAACATTTCAACCATTTATCTGGACATTTTGTTGTGAGTTAGAAGTCCTTAGCATATTATTTTCTTTCCCAAGCTCTCCCAACACAATGAGAGGCAACCAGTCTTCATTAGACCCCTTGTTTTGTCAACAGTACCCACAGGCACCATGTGCTGTCAAGACCTGCAGTTTAAAGAGAGGGTGTAGAAACACAAAAAGGAAAAGTAACTGGTCAGAGGTCATCAACTAATAAAAGAATACCTGGAGCAGCACTTCAAAGGCAGATCTGTCTGCACACAAAATATTTTCCACTCCAACAACATGGCCTACTAGATGCAAGATCTTTAGGCTCACCTTGACCCATCATCTCCCATTGGATCCTACTTGTTCATCAAGTGACCTCAGATATAGAATGTTCTCTAGTCACTTTTCTTCCTTGACCAGATCTCCATAGAAAAGGAGGGCCTAGCTCTCATCTGCAGTTGCCTCAGCCCATCAGCTCTGAACACTCAGGAAGCTGTCCCTGTCAGACAAGGACCAGTTACTCTTACTCAGTTTAGCCTGGGCCCTTGGAGCTGAGCTTCTCTTTCTAGTCTGTAAAACAGACGTTTGATAATCAACTCACTTGAACTCCTCATACCCCCATAGCTTGCAGCCTGTACTAGGTATTTGGCAATGTCTTTTCTACATGCATCACCAATGCTGCGAAGATGTGCTTGAGCCCAAAACATGCCGGGCACTGGCTATGCTATTGTATTGTCATGTTCAACTTCAACCCTCACACAAGATTTTGGGGGGCTGTGATTTCCCCTAAACCTCTGAGGCAAGTAGGCCTCAAAAGATTAAGGCATGTCCACTAGATCAAATGCTTGGCTTGCAGCTGAACCCAGACTTAAATGACCTTTCCTCCGCTGCCCATCTCTAAAACCTTTACAGCAATGTGATTACACTACCTTTATAGCAATGTGACTACACTCAAAAGGGAGACTAGATTCCTTAGTAAATTTAGAGCCAAGAGCACAAATTCTGCCTTCTCAAGTAAAATCCACAGAAATAACCTTTTCTCAAAGTAAAGGGCAAACATCTTACAGGGCTCCTTGACAGATGCTTGACCTCTGTACCCTGGTCCTGGTCAAGGAAGAAAGGATGTCCTCACTATTGAAAATGGGCACCTAGAAAAACAAAGGCTCCTTTTAAGGGGAGATACTCAAACCCAATTCAGAACAAACAATAGGGATACAGTTTAAAGCTAAAACCCAACATCGCATATAGTCTGTCTTCTTGATTCCAAAGTGCATGGTCACCTGTTTCTTGGCTGCACTCTCTACTCCTTCCTCATTTCTCCTTGTATGTTTAGAGGTCACCAGAGTCTGTCTCCCTGTAGCTGTTACACAGCATTGAAGAACCCAAGCATTCCGGGGCAGGAGAAAGCCATAGCTTTGGAGGGAACTTGCACTTTGGGCAGCAGTGGGGATTGCACCCAAGGAGTGTTGATGAACACTCCATCTCAAGCCTTTTCTTTTTTTCTCGTACCAGGTATCGAACTCATGACCTCGTGCTTGCCAGGCAGGTGCTTGTGCCGCTGACCTATATCCCCGGTCACTTTTTTTTCCTTTCTTTCTTGACAAGTTCTTACTGAGTTGCCCAGCCTGGTTTCAGTCTTGTAATCCTCTTGCCTCAGTTTCTCAAGCAACTAGGATTATGGACATGTGGCTTGGCTTGTGGCATCCACCTGCTCCTCCGTGTACTCAACTCATAGGTTGTGTAAGTGCAGCACATCTTCGTTGACAATTTAGATGTTTTGCTGATAGTATTTTGTATAATTTTGGCTTTTAAAAAGTCAAACTTTTGTTGATCTTGATTACCACATGCTAACTTCCTTCCTGATGTAAGTGCCTCACTATTCTCAACCTGGCACTGCCTGCCTGCCACCCTTGGGCTTCTCACTGGGTAAGACCCTGCCCCACTTCCCCCACCCCACCGCTGCTGCTTTAGGCAAGCAGGTTTTCTGGTTTTTTTTTTAATTGTCTGTTAATAGCAGTACTATGGCTTATATTTAGATGTCCCCCAAAACCTCATGCACTCATAGGTGGAGCTTTTGGAAAGTGATTGGATCATGGATGTGTGATACTAGTCCACTGATTGACTCAGCACAGTTCTGGGTGTGGACAGTGGACTCACTGAAGAGGGAAGCCCCCCCCACCCAGTTTGGGTGGCACTAACCAATAAGCTTGTACTCTGTATGAAATAAAAATGGAAAGATGAGGGAAATCTTGCTGCTTCCTGTCTGCCATGCCATGCACTGTTTCTTCTCTGCCATGCTGCCCTGCCTTGGATCCAGCTGACTATGGACAGAAACATCTACAAACTGTGAGCTAAAGTAAACCTTTCGTCCTTTACTTTATGAGTGTCAGATATTTTGTCCTGGCAATAAGAAAGTAACTGATACAGGCAGCCAGAAGCACTCCTAAATCACACCACCACTGAAGTGTGAGATGTGAAGAGCCATCCACCCTATCTGTTTGCCATTATCTTCCCAGTATATAACAGAGAACTCAGCCCTGGAAAACCTTTGCAGAGCATTTGCTGAATGAAAAAACACCAAAAAGCATACCAAGGATTACCTTATCCATGGCTTATATTTAGATGTCCCCCCAAAGTCTCATCTTCTCATAGGTGAGACTTTTCAGAGGTAAGTGGATCTAGGGTAGGTGAATATGGATTAAGGGTATGTGATAACTAAATTAGCCCACTTCTTGTCTTACAAAAGTCTTGGATTAGGGTAATGGGAAGGCCCCACCCTGGGTATGAGTGGTGACAACCAGTGGGTTTATAGCCTTGGTGGAATATAAAGGGAGCCAGGGAAGGGAGACTTGCTGCTGTCTTATTGTCTGCCCTGCTGTGGACTGTTTCTCCTCTCCTGTGTCCCTCTCTCACGCCACCCTTCCTTGGAGCCAGCCAGCTATGGACTGAAATCTCTCCAAACTCTGAACTTCAACCTTTTTGCCTTTAAGTTTGGGTGCTGGGTATCCTGTCTCAGCAACAAGAAAGTAATCAAGATACCTTAAGTTCCTCATGGGGATTGATTGCTTTTCTAACAAAGTGGCTTTCCATCTTCAGAACAGAGGGATTATAGAGGCACAGAATTCTTGTGGCCAGAGAAAACCATAACGAAATGGGAAAGTCAAGGCCACAAGAACCTTCAAACAGCATCTGTGTCAGGATTGCCATCTTAGGTACACTAATTTGATCCCAAAAAGGAAAAGACTCATCCAAGGTCAAGGCAGCTAGGGGCAGAGCAGAGGCTAGAAGCCAGGTATCCAAGATGCTTCAGATCCATACAACTGCTCCTTGCCCAGACCAGGGACCCTCAAGTGTTTAAGGTGAGTGCTTCTGTGCTCACCGTTGGCAGGATTTGTGCAATCATGCCCTATCAAGTGCCTATGCTCTCTTCGTCTAACTCAAAATATAGTTTGGCAAGCCCAGAAATACTTGGCACCTGTTTCAGCATTATACATGACACAAGACTGTTACAGAAGAGAATAACTGTCTCCAACTATTTTATCAGGCCAAATCTATGTGACAAATCTTTTATATGTGTGCTGTATATAATAATTTTTCAAATTATATGCAGTATATCTGTATATATAAAGAAATTATGCATATGTATGTATATGTGATATACAGATGCACGTGTTTATGTATCTTGTATATACCTTTTCCTGTATATACATTTATCAAAAAACATGAGAAAATTTTAATTTTAGCTTGCAAAAGTCAACAAAACACCTTTTTACTGCACTCTCAGTAGCATGTAAGTGCACCATGTTTGTGTGACGATGTAGCTCATCGAGACCTGTATTAGTCAACCTTCTCATGACTGAGACACAATACCCAATATCCAATATTCACAGTTTAAAGGAGGGGAGGTTTAATTTAGTTCACAGGTTTGGGGATTAAGTCCATAGTCATCTGGCTCCAAAATAGGAATGTCATGGCAGAAGGACATGGCAGAGCAGAGCTGCTCAGTTCATGGTGGTTGGGAAGCAGAGCAAGGGAAGAGTGTCACAAAGGAAGGGGCCAGGCAGCAGATATAGTAACCAAGGTCACACATGTATGAGATAACCTACACACATCCAGGAGGGTGCTGGGCTAATCTGCTTGGCACTTCTTCAGCCAGTGAAGTTGGCACATCAGGATTAATGGTCATAAGAGTTTATCATCTTTCTCTCACACCAGGCATGGTGCATTTTTTTTTACACTGATGATACTAGGCTGATGGAGGAGGAGGTAGCAGCTAGTCTAGACACATTGCCAACACACCAAGAAGACAAAACCTTAGTATTAATTTCCTACAAAGAAAATGCAAGTGTCTTTCAACTTACTGAAATTTTTTGGTCAAGGGCTTTGAGCACTTAGTACTTACGAAGTGAAAAGCAAGTGGGTACAACTCACCATTGCCACCACTAAAAATGGACGTGAATAAGAGTGGGCCCCACTGGGTCTTAATGTAACAGATCTAATTGTGGAACGCTGCTCCGACTTTACTGCCAATGACCAGAAAACTTGATAATTTTGACTGATCCCAGAAAAGAAAGCTCTCTGAGCCCACACCTATGGACTCATGGGGACTTATCTGTGATCAGCTGACTAGAAAAACAAAACTTGGGCCTGGATTACAGATGCATCTGCAAAACAGGCACCAAATGGGTTAGTTTTGTATTGCTGAGTAATAATTACCATAATTTTAATGGCTTAAAACAAGTTTAAAAACCAGGCAACCTTAGCTATCTCTGCTGAGTGTGTTGCAAGGTCCAAGTATCAGGCAGGCTCAGTGTTTATCTGGAGCCTGCGAAATAATCCACTTGCAAGATCATCCCGGTCTAGTTTCTCAAAGCAGTAGGAATGAGGTCTCCATATCCTTGCTGGCTTCCTGCCAGGGGATGTTCTAAACTCTTACATCCACCATCTCAGCTTCTTGGGGACACTGCTTTACCTTCAAGGCAGGCCTTCGGTATTACTTCTTTCTTGTGCTTTGAATCTCTGTGACCTCTTCTGTTCCTTCACAGGGAGAGTGTTCTACTTTTCAAGGATTTCCCTGAGAGGGTCAGACTCACCCACATCACTTCTGTGTCCTTGGAGCCACTGACTTAAGACCTTATTTATGCAAATGGAATTCTACCACCTCAGTATTCGTGTTCATGTTTGACTGATTATATAGGAGATGGGAATCTGGAGGGGCATAATCAGAGTGCTGCTGTGTTACCTTGGGCTGCTGTAACAGAATAATCAGAGGCTGAGTGGCATAAACAGAAAAATTTCTCACATTTATGGATACCAAGAACTTCAAAAGCAGGTTTTCAACATGGTCACTTTCTGGTGAGGGCCACTGCCTAGCCTGGCATTGGTCACCACGCTGTGTCCTCACGTGGTGCAGAGGGAGGAGGAAGGAGAAAGAAAACTCTCGTTTCTAATTATAATAGAACTAATCCTGTCATAGGGGTTCCACCTTCAAAACTGTATGTAACCTAATCTCTTCACAAGTCCCCACCTCCAAGTACTACTACCAATGGGGTCAACGTATGGGTTTGAGGAGGACACATTAAGTGCATAACACATGCCTACACACAAGGGAGGAGTGGACAGCTGCAGTACTACAGTCCAAGTGGGTGCTTCATATTTGAAGAGGAACACTTGGTTGCTGTCTAGAGAGGGCACTGGTGATCTGCACAATGGAAATGGAGTAAGTAAACTGTGATTTTGACATTAAAACAGTTACTATGGAGTATTAAGAAAGAGTACAGACTCCAGGGTCATGAATATACGGGTTAAATTCTGACTGTCTCTTCTAAACTGCCATTCTGGCAAACCTTTAATCACCATGAGCTTTGCATTTTTTCCTATTAAAGAGAATACAGTAGTATCCACCCTACTGAATGGTTCTGAGAATTAAATGTGAGAGTTGAAAACAACAGCTCTTCATAGCTTCTCTGCAAATGACAGTTATTATTTTATTCAACTAGCACAATCTTGATTCAAAAGGCTTCCACACTCCATCCATATAATCATGGAAGGTGTCAGCAAGACTGCAGAATGCAAAGCCCTAGACACTCCCTTCCCCACAGATGGAATCAACAATGTATATAACAATTACCATGCTGAAAAACTACAGAAACGAGTTAGGCTCTTGCACCGCATGTGAGCATGAAACCAACCACATTTGAGACTAGGAGGAAAGTTCATGGCACAAAGAACCTCCCTCCTCCCACCCCGGGGCAGTGCAGCACATCTGGGAGGGAACCCTCAACTCCCATCTTCTTCCTGCAGAGGGAAAGGACTAAAAGCTACGTCCAACGTTCTGGTTTTTAGGGAGGCTGCTTAAGGGACCAGCTTCTGTCTAACCTGTATCCCAAGCACTGACAAGAACAGAGCTCCAGATAGAGGGTCACTGAAAAACAAAGATCGTGTATCAGAATCTGCGATGCCGATATTAGCCACTAGAGGGCGAGACATCACCACAAATTAGTACAGTGCCTGCGAGGCGGCGGTACTAGACATCAGAGTAACAAGGCCAAAATAGAAATGAGCAAAACAATTAGGAAGTTTCACACACAAGCCTAGAGAGTGAAGAAACAGACTACAAGATGATCTGTTAAAATTACAATGATCAATTAAAACCACAAAAGGCGGAAAAAGCAGAAGACTAAAATGGAAACTAAGAATAAGGGGAACTGAACACAGTATTAAATGTAGTAGATATAAATTCAATTATATCCATAATTACTTTGAACATCAGTGGCCTAAATACACTAATTCAAAGACAGAGACTGTCAAAGTGCTCAAAAAGCAAAGTACAAGTATGTACATGTGATCTAAAAGAAGCACACTTTCATTATAAAAAATATATAGTTTAATGGTAAAGAAATAAAGATAAACCACACAAACACTGACCAACAGAAAGCAGGAGCTGTGCTGAGCATGGTGGCGTGTACCTACAATCCAAGCACTCTGAGGCAGCAGGATCACGGGCGAGTTTAAGGCCAGCCTGAGCTACACAGTGAGTTCAAGGCCAGCCTGAGCTATACAGAGTTCAAGGCCAGCCTGAACTACATAGCAAGACCCTGTCGCAAAAAAAAAAAAGCAGGAGTTGTTATATTAATGTCGGATGGAGCAGACTTCAGAGCAAAGAAAATTATCAGGGTCACAAAAGGATATTCTATGACGATAAGGGGATCAATTCTCCAGAAAGACGTAACAACCCTTAATGTGCACACACATAGTAACAGAGTCAAAGCACATGAGGCAAAACCAGCCAGGTAAAGACCTTAGGCTGGAAGTCTAAGAAATGGGCAGGTCCAGTAGGGAGCAAATCAGTGAGGTTGTTGGTGCAAAAGGAAAATGGAAAGTGGTACAGTCACTATGAAAAACTGCATGGTTTCCTAAAAGAATTTAAATAGAAACATCATAACTTAGCAATTCTACTTCCGAGTATATATCCAAAAGAATCCATTTCCGGGTGATGAAGAGCTATCTGCACACCTATGGTCATCTCAGCATTGTTCACAACAGTGTAGACGAGGAAGGGGTCAAATGTCCACCGCAGGATAAGCAGATGAGGAACCCATGTTGTGTGCATACTGTGGGTGACAGCAGCCTTGAAAAGGGGTCATGTCACATTCTCCTACATGCGTGAACCTTAGCCAGTCACAAAAGGACAAATAAATACTGCATGATTCCACTCATAAAGCATCCAAAGTACTCAAAATTCTGGAAGCAGAAAGTAGAAAGGCTGTTACCGAGAGGTGAAGGGTGGGGCAGAGGGATGAACGAGTGTTTAGTGGGTGTGCAGGGATGGCGAACCTTTTAGAGACCCAGTGCCCACACTACAACCCAAAACCCACTTATTTATTGCAAAGTGCCAACACTGGAATTAAACCTGAATACCGGGGTTTTAGTTTAGAAAAGACAACTCATACATTAACACTTTTTGGCTTAAAAACAGCATGTTTGCCATAGGTTCGCCACCACTGGTGGAGTCTCACCGCTGCAGATGAAAGGCTCCAGTAATCCGTTGCACGGCACAGTGAAGACACTGCACACTACTGAACTGCACACTTACAAATGGTTAAGGTGGGAAACTTAATGTCATGGCTTTTTTCCACAGTAAAAAAAATATGATGGGCAGAGGCAAAGGCAGATGACAGCTGGGCTCTCCTCCCCTGGGTGACCCTGAGAAGAAGAGCAAGTGAGTAGAGAATGTTCTAGATCCAGGCTCACGGGATGAATAGGGACTAAGAGGGGATGATGCTTGCATTCAGGGGAGCAGGGTGTGTAGTGTGACGAGGCCACATTGGAGGCGCAATGGGAGTAAACATTGAATTGACCTCTGCTCTCATAGACTCTGGATTCCAGTTGGCAATAAATATCCTAAACTCCCAGAGCAAAAGTCACTTAGCACATGTGCTGAAAGTTGAAATTGGAAGATGAGATGGAAACCAAGCACATGGTATGACTATCAATGAGTGATTGGTAGTCAAGGAAGTCCTCTCTGAGGAGGAGATAGTTCACCTGAAGAAGGAGTAAAGGACTTTGGGATCTCGGTTCTATTTGTGAAGCCCTCATTTGTGCAGAATGCCCTCTTCCCTGAAGCCAGAGCAAAAGGAAAGGACATGATTTCTCATGAGGCTCCTATTCTTTTTTTTTTTTTTTTGCGGCACCGGGGATTGAACTCACAGCCTTGCGCCTGCCAGGGCAGGCGCTGAAGCCACTGAGCCAAACTCCCAGCCCTGGTTTTTTGAGGCAGGGTCGCACTATGTAGCTCAGGTCGGCCTTGCGCTCTCGTTGTAGCCCAAGCCGGCCTCGAACTCACAACGCTCCGCCTACCTCAGCCTCCCGAGTGCTGGGAGAGGCTCCTATTCTTGTGGGTTGAGGACTGCTCCTGATCTTTTCTTCCTGAATGTCTGCCCTGCTACAGCGTCAAATCAGGAGACACAGAGAGACTGCTCAGTGAGTGAGCTCCTACCATTGCATAAGGCCATCTGCCTGTGATAAATCTATAACCCACAGATAAATATATGTGCATATATGTATATTCATATAAACACAAATATTATCTTCTACTAATTTTCATCTCCTTTTTTACTTTTTTTTTGTCTTTTTGAGACAGAGTCTCACTATACAGTTCAGGCTGGCCTTGGGCTCACTTTGTAGCCCAGGCTGGTCTCGAACTTGCAACAATCCTCCTGCCTCAGCCTCCCGAGTGCTGGGATTACAGGAGTGTGCCAAAACGCCCAGCTCTAATTTTCATTTTCTAACTGAAAAAGGTTTTGGTACTCAGAGAGGTTCCACAGGAAAATATTAAGGATGAGTTTCCTGAAATTATTTTAGGTTTCTGAAATTCCTTCTTGAATCTGATTCTATTTAAAGGCATTGACCTAGATTCCATTAGTAAAAGGATGCTCTCAATCATTGCAAAAAGTGACAATGGAGTTTCTCAAATTATCACATTTTGATATCTCTATTCAAATACCTATGCAATGCAAGAATCTAAGTAACCATTAGGTACTTCCTGTGAACCTTGTATTCGAAACAAAGAAGATATTATAGGTGACTGCTGTCTTCATTACTTTCTTGTTGCTGAGACAAGACATTTGACACCCACAATTTGAAAGAGGAAAGGGTTGTTTTAGCTCATAGTTTGTAGAGGTTTTAGTTTATAGTCAGGTGGCTCCAAGTCAGGGCAGCATGGCAGAGGGCCATGGCAAAGGAAAAACAGTCCATGGCATAGCAGGCAGAAAGCAGCCACAATGAGCCTCCCTTTTCCTCTTTATTTCATTCAGGTTACAAGCCTATTGGTTGGTGCCACTCATACCCAGGGTGGGTCTCTGTCTTCAGTAAATCCATTCAGCCACTCCAGCACCATGCTAATCCAGTCAATGGTCTGATGTAGTTATCACACACCCTTAATCCATATTCACACACCCATGATCCAGCCACCTCTGAAAAGCCCCACTTATGTGTGCATGAGGCTTCAAGGGGACAACTAGATACTACCCATAAAAACTGTTTCATTTAAATGTACTGGAGAACTTCAGGGAGGAAAAGACATGGTTAGGTCTTTCAAATTCCATGTCAACATTTGAAATCCCTCAGCCAGGGGTACAGCTCAGTGGCATAAGTGCCTGGCAAGCATGAGGTCCTGAGTTTGATTCCCAGTACCAAAAAAATTTTCCATGTCAAAATCTACCTAAAGGACCTGAAGGTTTTCTTGAGGGCCATGAGACTATTATTTCCAGTAGCTTAAGAATTAAGATTTGGGAAAATCAAATCCAAATTCTAAGTGCGTGATCTGATGAAGTACAACACAAATTTAATTTTCAACCTTGGAGCGTCCCTTCTAATCTTAGGACACTGATTGGGAATGAATGAGGTCATGAAAATTGGTTGGTAAAACCACAATGAAATATCACTTCAAACCTGTATGAATAACTCTTCAAAAAAGAAAAACATGAATTATAATTGTTGCTAGGAATATTCAAAGAAGGGAAATCCTGTGGAAAGAAGGGTACACTGTTGGTGGGAATATAAGTTAGTATGCCCATGTGGAAAACAGTATGAAAGTCCCTCAAAAATCTAAAAACTGTCTTATGAACTAGCAATCTTACTATTGAATATATATCCAAAATAACTGAATTCAGGATCTTAAAGAGATACTTCCATTCTCATTTTTCATTGTAGTATTATTTTCAGTAGCCAAGATATGGAACCTCCTAAGTGCCCATCAATGAATGAATGACTAAAGAAAATATGATGCACATCTACAATAGAATATGATTTGACCTTAAAAAAGAAGCAAGTGTCATCATCTGTACCAATATGATTGAACCTAGAGGCCATTATTCTAAGTGAAAGACAAATATTACCATGATCTCACTTAAATGTGAAATCTAAAAAAGTCAGACTCAAAGAACCAGACAGGAGAATGGTGGTTTCCAGGGGCTGAGTGATGGGAGCATTGGTCAAAGGACACAATTTTTCGGTTAGGAGGAAACAGTTCATGGTAGCTACTGTGCAGCCTGGTGACTATAGTTAATAATAATGTGTTGCCATAGCAACGTATTATATACCTGAAAATTACTGAGGGATTTCAAATGTTGTTACTATACCAAAAAGGTATGCAAGGCTATGAACATACTAATTAGCTTGATTCAGTCACTTGGCAATCATACCTATATATATGAAAACATTACATTGAACATAATAAATGCATACAATTTTATTGACCGATTGAAAATGAATAAAAATAAACATGCAGGTGTAAAAACAAAATTTGAAAAAATTATAAAACTATTAGAATAGGACACATAGGCAGATCCTGATAAAACTGAGTCACTTGAACTCACAAATTCTGCAAGGTATCTTTGCCAGCAGAAAAACACCTTTCCCTCCTACATGATGAGCTTTTGTCCCTATTATCTGAAGGGTCTGTCATTATCTCACTTGAAGTAGTCACCTTCCAAGGTGCTGCTGTTCCTCCTTGGAGCCAACACCAGCCACCTCTCGTTGATTCATAACTGTATAAACACCTTCGATTCCCATAGGTCAGAAAAGTGGAAGGTAAAAGTTTGACCCTTGTAAAAATATAAAATTCATTAGAAAAAAATTGACTTTTTTCTGATGCATGTAGATGAAGACGTGGGAAATTTGTGGGGAATGGTTCCTAAAGGTGGGATGTGGGGGTAGAATAAAAGTAATGTTGAATGAGATCAAATTTATTGATATGGAACATTATACCTAGGATGGGATTCAATGTTTTAATTTCAGAGATTAGAGAAAATTCTTCCAGTATGTTTGGTTGTCAACTGAAATGTGCCCTAAATAAGTGATCTATTCTGAATTAAGGATAAATGTAAGCACTTGATGTACTGCGCAGAAAGACTTTTGAAACCTAAGTAATTATCGAAGCCTTAGAAATGCTCACCCACCTCAATAGGCCTGGAGGACATGACTTGCAGCAAGGCCTGACCAAGGAGAAAGCGATGAGAGGAAGAAAGTGGGAGGAAGGGAACAGAGACACATAAAATTAACCATGACAATAATCAGAATTCTCGGGGACTGATACTGGCTCTGGATTAGCACTCATGTCTAGAGAACCAACATTTCACTGTGGTTCATGGGTCAGAGTAGTGTTTTATGGAGGTCATATGACAAATGTTTTACATCAGATATGTCTCACTGTTTACCTTCTGAATTGACTCTCCAATTATTTTGCCAGATGCAGAAGGTAAAAGAGTAGACACATTCCAAAAACAGCAAATTTCAAATGTTGGTTCCCTGACCTGTGAAGTGAGGGATATTATGGTGGGAAGGTGAAGTGGAAGTTACTAGAACTGTTTTCCTATAATAATAATAAACCCAAACCACTTCATATACAGAGGGATTGCAGTGATTTGTAATATCATCAAGGATTTGAAACATTCAGATTGGCGATCATTTTGCCAAGGACAGAAACCTATGGATCTGAGAGAATGACAGTACATACAATAATATTAACCAGATGATTTCTCTAATTACAGGTGTCATTTCCCTGTTTCATCAAATCAACACATTGCAATGCACCTATTTCTTATAAGAGTTTGGCTTCATTTGGAAAGGGCAATAATGCACCATCACTTTTAACTTCAGGTTTATATCAATTCTAATAGCTTACCTCCAAACTAATTCTTAGGGTCCTTGATCACATTTCCCTTAAATCACATGACACAGTTCCTTTGCATTGATAACGTTATTCTGATTGAACAGGAAATAAGAACTAAAGCAAACACACTGGCAACACAAATGTGGGCAATCATTCCAACACATAATGAAAGCCTTCCAAACGAGTGAAATGTTAGAGATCTGAAGAATGTCAAGATAGCGTTTATAGATGCTGATAGGTGAACAGCAAGTTCCTACATCTTACTGCAGTGAGTGGCTAAAGCTGGAAATTGATCACACGTGTGGGCTTGAGGCAAGCCCCTTCCAAGAACAAAGAGTGGCGGAGGCAAGCCACAGGAACAAGCTGCTTCAGTCCAGAGAACACCAAGCCCCGAGGCAATCCAAGCAATGGTTGCTAGGCAAAGAGGGTGTCTTGCGACACCAACCTGCCAAATGTATAAATAAATGCACTGCATTGGTTGAGCAGTTTCTTTCCTTCCATCTGGAGAGAGGGCTCCACCTGATCCCAGCTTTGTATGTCTTGTCTTTATTTCTTCACCTTCTCACTGCCCTTCATGGTTCTCACCTGGGGAAGTTTGAGAGCTGCACTAGATGCAGCATGTGGCACCTGAACAGGGACCTGAGGCCTGAGGAAGTTTGTCATTTAGCGGTTGAGAAGGACACCTCTAGGGTGAGCACAAAAGGGAGGGAGGTGTATCGATATCCTCAGTATTGAGCCCATTGATGTCAATATTAAGCCCAAATTGTGTTGATATCCTCAATATTGTGCCCATTAATATCATCAATACTGAGCCCATATCAGCTGTAAAACATGGGACAAACAGGTTCTCAAAAACCACAGATGTACCTGGCAAGCATAATATCATGAGTTCAATCCCTGGTACCAAAAAAAAAAAAACAAAAAAACAAAAAACACAGATGTATATAGAAATGCTTGTTGTATCCTTGATTCTTGTATTTACTTTACTTGTGTGGATTTGCATTAGGGAGTGCTTTAATGTTTGTAAGTTTGTTGGGATGACAACAAAAGATTTGGCTCAGAGCACTATTTTAAAATCAAGTCCGGAGGGAGAAAAAGATGACAGAATAACAGCCACCCCATAACCTTAACTGAGCCACAAGTGGCAATTCCCGCCTTTTCAGCTCAGACAAATTTTGCTGCATCGTAGGTTGGAACTTCCACCTCTCAGGGAGTAGAGCCATTTTCTCTCTCTCCCCCTTGCATGCAGTTGTCACTAAAAGAAGCCAGATGGAGGGGAGCCCACAGAGGGTTTGAAACATATCTACCCTGTTACTGAACTTCAAGTCTCCAATAATCTGGGACAAGTTCTATGTTTTCATGAAGCTGTACCCTTTAAACCCCTAGAAGAATTAAAACAAGTACCACAACATATGACCCTCCAGCCATCTTTACCTTGAGTTTAATAGAGCTCCCAGGACAACAGATTATGGCTCCAAATGATTGGAAAGGAATAGCTAAAGCATGTTTAAGTCCAGGGGAATATTTTTGGTGGAAAGGAAATTTTTTAGAATTATGCATGAATTTGGCCTTGTGGAATGCTGTTTATGGCATAGCCTTTACAAAATATATTAATTGGAGAAGGTGCCTTTGCTGCCACAAACAATCAACTAACCTTTGAATTGCAAGTATATGAGCAAAGTAAAATAGCAGCTTAGAGGGAACTTCCTTCAAAGGGTGAGACATCCTTTGATTTGATTTCCATTCATCAGAGACCTGATAAACTTTTTCAAGTGCTTAGCATAGGCTAGTGAGAGAAGTATAAGTAACACAGAGGCTAGCAAGTTAATCATTCAACAATTGACCTTTGAAAATGCAAATAAATGGTGTAAATAGGCTTGAGGAGCCCACAAAAAATGGGCTACACTATTTGAGATGATTCAGATTCGTGCAGATATTGGCCCCTCATATGTTCAGAGGGCTACTTTGGCAGCAGCTGTTACTCAAGTTATTCATCCACAGCCTAGAGAAAAGGGAAAGAACAATGTTACTTATTTTAGCTGTGGGGGTGGACATACGAAAGCCCAGCATCCCTGCCTCCCATGTGCTGTGGTGTAAACCCCACCAAAAAAAAAAAAAAAGACTGTGGCTGCAGAGGTGGTGACTGCCATGTTTCTGGGGGGGGCAGTGATGAAGCCCATTTCTGGCAGTGAGGTGGGCACTGACCCCTCCCAGTCACCACCACCAAAGTGTTAGTGCTGAAAGATGAGGCTGATGGGAAACAGTTCTCTCCTCAGCTGTTGCTGGCAGGTGAGCTTGCCAATAACCCCAAGGTAGCAAGGCAGGAGTGGCAAGTGGGAGCGCCAGGCACCTGAATATAGAATACAGGGTTTTTTTTTTCCTACACTTAAGACTGATAATGCCCTAGCCTACAGGAGTGCTGCCTTCCAAAGGTTTTGTAAAACTTTTCATATTTCCCTTATCACAGGAATTCCTTATAATCTTCCACGTCTAAAGATTGTTAAACATACTCACCATAAACTGAAAATTCAATTACAAAAATGAAAGAAGGAATTCCTTACAAGATTTACACTTTGTAATAGACTTTACTTGGCAGTATATACTGTTAACTTTTTTTTTTTTTTTTGGTTGGTATCGGGGATCAAACTCACAAACTCATGCCTGCCAAGCAGGCGCTTAAGCCACTGAGCCAAACTCCCAGCCCTATCTTTTTTGGGGGGCAAAGTCGACTGTTAACTTTTTAAATCTTACTGAGGATGAAACTACAGCAGCAGAGAAACAATTTAATCAAATAAAGGCAAAGAAGCTAGGAAGGGTCCTAGCCCACTACTCACTTGGAATAGAGGGTATGCTTGTGTTTTTCCAGAGAATGCTAAATGGTATTATCTGAGTGCCAGAACATGTTGGCGGGCTGTATCATGGACCTAGACCTGGAGAAGAAGTTGATTCAACCTCTCAAAAAACTGGAGACACACCACAACTGATAGAAAAATACGGGGCTAAAACCAATCTGGAGCCAATTATAGGAACTGACCCAAGATGACCAAAAGATGATAAACAAAAACAGAAATCAAAGGTCTGCATAGGTGACTAAGTGTATAGAGATAACTGAGCTGAAAGCTACATGAAAGAAAGGGACATAAAAGTTACTAGTATTTGTAAGATTAAATAAAATACAAAAATATATATTAATTGTAGATAAAAGATTTTGTCCCTTCCAAATTGTTTCCTTCAAGAGATCTCTGCTAATAAACCTACAACATAATCTGACTAGTTTATTTATAATTGTATATTCTAAAATTATAAAAAGTTAGTATAATTCAGTTTGGTCAAAAATATATTTCAGTGCACTCTGATTTTGTAAGATGTTTGTTTGTCCAGTCTGTTTAGCTATGTACTTGTTTCATCATCTGTTTGTCATATCCATGAACAGTGCTTTTTTATTTGAACTCAACAACTTTTCTCTTTTCCTTTTTTCTTTTGCATTTTTTGATGATTTGTTCATAATGTAATTTGGGTTATACATTTAAAAAGCATGTTTCCATCCAGATTGCCAGCTGGCAAAAATAATAATAAAATTAATTATATAAATGGAATGTATATTGTTTATGTATTATGATTTGAGAGTCTCTCACTGTTCAAAAATAACATGTTAAATGTTGTGATTGGATTTTCATAAGCCTTCAAAAAATTATTAAGATAATTAAACAAAATCCCTTAAAGTGGGAGGGACTATTGGACAGGACTCCCATTGATGAGTAAAAAAGCAGCTGCCTGGAATAACATTACCCAGCTCTTATTCATTAATGGGAAGCCCCAATGATCTCCATAACCTTATGGGAGACATCTCAATAATTGTTATTAAAAGCATATTATTGTGATATGTTTACATTGGTCATCATCAAAAGGATAAAGTTTTCCAGACAATAAGGTTTTTCATTTAAAGATGCTTTGGTACAAAGGTTTTCATAGGACTATGAAAATTGATTGCTACTAACCTTGTGGTGTATTAAATGTATTCATGCCTCCAGATATGCAGGTCTTTCAAAATGTAAAAGGGATTGTTTATGGTGATAGACTTTTCTTTCAGATTCAGACATCTGCCTTTAACAAAAGCTTATGAGATATGCATCCCACTAAAGGTCAAGTAAGGTAACAACTAAGGTAACAGCTTCTTATATATTAGATAGGGATGATTGACTAAAAAGGATATTTTATGTCAAAATGGAAAACAGGTGTGTTACAAAAATGTCATCATGATTGTCATGCTACAATATTATGTTTAGTTTTGATTTCTAATTTTCTGTGTAAAATATTAACTGTTTGTTAACGTTTACAGGGATTTAAACATTAGAACATCTATGGTCCATTTTACATTCTAAGGTGCTTGATATTCAGATAAGATGGTAATATTAAGTCAACTGCCTTCATTACAATGCAATGTCATTAAACTTCTCTTCTGGATGTTCAACAACTGAGGTTTAGAGACCAAAAACTAGAAAGATAGGTGGACTAGGAGGATAGCCAATATTTTGGCCCCAGCCCTTTGAGGTAAATGAGGACCCAGGAAATAAGAGAACCTCTGCTGTGACATCCTATGCTTGGTGATTCCCTAGTGTTCTGACCAAGGAGATTGTGGGGCCACAGAAAAAAGTGACCAAGGGCCAGGGATTTAGCTCAGCAATTCAAGCACTTGCTTGATAAGTGCAAGGTCGTGAGTTTGATCCCCAGTACCAAAAAAAAAAAAAAAAAAAAGAAGATAAAAACAAAAAAAAGGAAGAAAAAAGTGATCAAGTATATGTAGTGTTCCTAAGGAGAGTCACCAGGAGAAAAAAGTCTCCCAAGATTTCATAGACAGCAACTTGGTCAAGCAATGGCTGTGACCCCTCCAGAGGGCTGACTTTGACAGAAGTACTAAGAGGTGCTGTGCATGGTTCCAAGACAATTCCTGAGGAGACTTACCTGACCTTGATAGATAGCAAGAGATTGATTGTAATTAATACA
Organism: Dasyprocta punctata; assembly: GCA_004363535.1. Classification (NCBI taxonomy): domain Eukaryota; kingdom Metazoa; phylum Chordata; class Mammalia; order Rodentia; family Dasyproctidae; genus Dasyprocta; species Dasyprocta punctata. Next base: position 129,806 of record RJWM01001224.1, read on the forward strand.
GGTCTCACCTTAGCTTGGTCTTTAACATCCTGCAGAAAAATCTAACTACAAGAGGTATAAAACAATGCCATAGTAAATGTTAGCTATAAAAGAAACTCAAATCAATAACACCTTCTGACAATTACCAGCTACACTGGTAACTGACTACTGTTATGGATTAATGAACTATACAGGGTTAAATTGCTTAAGTACAGGGACTTAAAATTCTTGGACTAGAAATCTTTAGCTTTAATGAGTAAGCTCACTCAGATTGCTTAAGTACAGGGACTTAAAATTCTTGGACTAGAAATCTTTAGCTTTAATGAGTAAGCTCACTCAGAATGGAAAGAGTTTGAGAATGAGATGGTCTTCTACAGAGTTTTCCAAATACAGCTCCTTGACTTCAACTGACCAGCCATCACTTGCAACAACAGAACAGAAAAGAGGGAGATGCAGAGAGTAGCTGAAGCTGGAAATTGATCATACATGTAGGGGTGAGGCAAGCCCTTTCCAAGAACAAAGAGTGCTGGAGGCAAGCTGCAGGAACAAGTTGCTTCAGTCCAGAGAACACCAAGTCCAGAGGTAATCCAAGCAATCGTTGCTAGGCAAAGGGGTGTTATGTGACACCAACCTGCTAAATGTATAAATAAATGCACTGCATTGGTTGAGCAGTCCCTTTCTTCTATCTGGAGAGATCCCAGCTTTCTGTATCTTGTCTTTATTTCTTCACCTTCTCACTGCCCTTCACAGTTCTCACCTTGAGAAGTCCAAGAGCTGTGTTGGATGTTGTACCTTACATTACTTACCACTAAAAAGGTGACCCAGCAATGAATTGTCTCATAGATGTCGTTAATATTTATCTTACAGTTGTATGATACCATGGCCTATTGACAAGTGGCCCAAAATTTCAGTAGCTTGGAGTGGAGCTGAGAAAAAGAGAAGGCTTTCTGGTCCTGTACCTGTAGCCTGTGACAACTTCCCTGTGACAACTGAAAAATCAGCAAAACAAACAAAACAAGACAGCATTTCTGATTTTCAGTTGTTGCTTCATAATATACAGGCACAACGTGTATGATTTGGCTCTTGCTGTGTGACCAATTACCCCCAATTTAACAACTTAAATAACAAAAATTTATAAACAAGTAGCTCTGTGGTCTCTTGTCTGACTTTGACAAAATCAATGTCAAAGTATCAACCAGGCTGATGACTAATTAGAGATTCAGAGAGAAACAATTTTCAAGCTCATTCAGATTATAAGCAGGTCTAGTTTTTTAAGGTTTTAGGACCAAAGAGTATAAACTACTAAGATCATGTCCATACTCCCTTAAGTGCACCAATTTATTTTTCACAGTTTAATAACACAACATGGTCATGGTGGCAAGGATACAGTTTATGCATAGTACTGTGAGATTAACTTCCATGCCCCAAGATCAATCTTAATATTAACACTACCAATACTTAATATTGGCACTACTAATATTTAATTCTACCATCAGGAGAGACCAACACTGAGCAAGCCATAATGTACTATCTCTCAGAAGGATTTGTAGGCTTTCAGGTGGCAAGCAAAATAATCAAGGAGAGGAAAGCTCTTTTTACTTACTTGAAAAAATTTATTCAGGGCATAGATGTTTCTTTCCAACTGAACTATTTGGAAAGAAAACAATTTCTAACCTTAAATATGTGTTCTTGAGTATCATGACATTCCAAATGGCATCATTTCTAACAGGGAATTTCCAACTAGGGCACACACTCTTGGAATTCAGTCCTGTTATTTTTCTCATGACCCAAAGTTGCTAATCAATGGAATAGTAGAATGAACTCATGAAGCTTTGGATGTGATTATAATTTGGTGTCAATACTGTACATTCTGGGGCTGTGGCAATATAATGTAGGAGGAGGCAATACTCTACTACAACCATTAAATATATGGAGCTGTTTATTCTAAAGTCACATTAATGTTTTCAACAGTTAAGGGAGTAATGTGAATAATCCTCTACTAGGTATCAAGTTGTAAACTTTTCCTTTCTATTCCGACAATTTAAGGTTTTGCTATCTTGTTTGCAAATATAGAAATATTTTCAAATGGAATACGAAAGTGATTCCATTAAAACAGAAGTTAAGGCTACAAGCTGATCACTTAGCATCATTCTTAATTTCCATCAATAGGTAAGAAAGTAGGCTTTGATCATTTGTGGAGTGATAGAACCTGACTATCAAATTGGACTGCTACTAAATAGGAACTAAGGAGGAATATGTGTGGAATGCCAAGAATCCATCTTAGTACTACTCTGTTTTGTAATACAAATTAAAAGAAAATCACTGTAACTCCATTCAGGAAAGATACAATATAATGGACCAGAACTTCAGCAAATAGCATTTGAGTCATCCTGCCAGGCCAAAAACAAAGATCCCCTAAGGTCTCAGAGGAAAGGGAATAAAAATGGGTAGTAAAGAAAACAGTTATTAATATCAGGCATGATTTGGGGACTTGCTGCAGACACCAAAGTTGTAGTTCTTAGCCTGCCAAGTTAATAACATCCTCTGCCTCAGATAAGAAACAAACAACCACTTCAAGAAAGAGCTTTCACAAAAGGAAAGGGGAACAAGAGATGAAGGCAGACCAGAAAAAAAAATACAGGCCAATCTCCCTAGTGAACATAGATGTAAATATCTTCAAGAAGATACTGGCAAACAGAATGCAGCAAATCAAGATTATACGCCATGACCAACTGGGATTCATCCCAGGGATGCAGGGATAGTTTGACATACATAAATCAATAAATGTAACACATCATATCAACAGAGCCAAAGCCAAAAATTACACGATCACTTCAATAGATGTAGAAAAAGCTTTTGATAAAGTCCAGCACTCATTCATGATAAAAACACTAGAGAAAATTGAAATAGATAGTCTCTTACTCAATCCGAACAAAGACATCTATGACAAACCAACAGTCAACATCACACTAAATGGACAAAAACTGAAGGCTTTCACTCAAAATTAAGGAACAAGACAAAAATGTCCACTATCACCACTCCTATGTTAGCCAGAACAATTAGACAAGACAGAGAAATAAAAGAATAAGGATAGGAAAGGGAAAAGTTGAATTATCATTATTTGCAGGTAATATGACACTCTGCATAGAAGACCCCAAAAATTCCACAAAAAGACTACTAGAGTTAATAAACAAATTCATCAGTGTAGCTGGATACAAAGTCAACACTCAAAAATCAATAGCATTCTTGCACACAAACAAAAAATTTCACCGAGCTACAAATTAGGGAAGCAACACTCTTCACAATAATATCCAAAAAATGAAATACTTAGGAATCAATCTAACAAAGGATGTAAAAGATCTATATATTGAAAATTACAGTACTCTGAAAAAGGATATCAAAGAGGATATCAGAAAATTGAAAGATATTTCTTGCTCATGGGTAGGAAGAACCAACATGGTGAAAATTGTCATACTCCCAAAATTGTTATACAGATTTAATGCAGTCTTGTTCAAAATACCATTAGCATACCTCACCAAACTAGAGAAAACATTCATTAGGAACCAGAAGAGACCTAGAATAGCAAAAACAATTCTCAGAAACAAAGGTAAGGCGGGGAGCATCACAATCTTGACATGAAATTATATTACATTGTGGGAAGAAAGGGTTCAAAAGGAAAGAGGAACTAGGAAAGGGGAAGGGGGAAAGGAAGGAAAAGAAAAGGGAAAAAATAAAAAGGATAAAATAGAAACAAAGCTTTGTAAATAGGGAGGGGAAGAGGGATTGAAGGGCAGAGAGGGGTTTGGGAAAAAAGAACAAAAACATATCATGTACAGGTACAAATTCCCTATGATGAATAAGATCATTATGTGTATCTAAATTGTACCAATAAACTTAATTTTTAAAAAAGAAAGAAGTTGTATTGCAAAGCTACTATGAGAAAAACAGCATGATACTGGCAACAAAATAAAACAAAACAGACCCAACGATCAGTGGAACAGATTAGAAAATGCAGAAACAATTCTATACACACTCAGGTACCTTATCTTTGACAAAAGGGCTAAACACTTTCCATGGATAAAAGATAGCCTCTTTAATAAATGGTGCTAGAAATACTGGCTTTCCACATGCCAAAGACTAAAAGTAGACCCATGTGTATCACTCTAACTAAAATAGAAATATGTAAATATTAAAGCAGAAAATTCAAAGATCTAAATATTAAAGCAGAAACACTAAATATTCTGGAAGAGAGGATAGGGAGAACTCGAAGACCTAGACAAAGATTTCATGAGCAAAACCTTGATTCCATGGGAAAAACTACAAAGAATCAACAACTAGGATCTCATCCTATTAAAAGCTTTCGTTCAGCAAAGAAGTCACCAACAGAGTGAAACGATATCCTAGAGAGTGGGAAAAAATTTCAGCCAGTTTTCCCTCAAAGGACTAATGTTTAGAACATATAAAGAATTCCAAAAAAACCCAGACACCCCAAATTTAAAGACCCAATCCAAAAATGAGCATCTGAGATGAATACACACTTCTCAGAAGAAGTACAAATGGAAAATAAACACATAAAAATGTTCAGCATCACTGGTTATTCAAGAGATGCAAATTAAAACAATGCTGAGATTCCATCTCACTCCAGAAATAAATCAACCAATGCTGAAGTGGCTGTAGGGAAAAAAGGAACCTTTCTGCACTGTTGGTGGGAGTGTAGGCTGGAACTCAGGGTGGAGATTTCTCAAAAAAACTAAGATTAGAGGTCCCATTTGACCCAGCTATTCCTCTTCTGGGTATCTTCCCAGAAGAACTGAAAAAATCATACCACAATTACATGCACACCCATGTTTATAGTGGCACATTTTGTAATAGCTATATCTTGAAAACAACCCAAATGCCCATTAACCAAGGAAAGGATAAAAAACATATATTTTTATACAGTGGAGTAATAGTCGTAAAGAGGATTAAACTTGATTCCTCTTTTTTTTGCCAATCCCCTCCCCTCCCTTCAACCCCTCTACTCCTCCTTATTTACAAAGTTTGTCTCCGTATTATCCTTTTATAATTTTTTCTTTTCCCTTCCTTCCTTTTCCCCTTCCCCTTCCCTAGCTACCCTTTCTTTTGAACAGTTTCTTCCTATTTTACAATACCTAGTATACACTTTGGTCCTTATTTACACTTTCAGTTTCTCACACCAGGGAAAAAATGTGATATTTACAAATGTGTGTTTGATTTATTTCACTTAAGAGTATAGTCTCTAGGTGCATCTATTTACCTAAAAATATCTCAAGTTTATCCCTCAATACCCCAGTATCACAAATAGATCAACTAGGAAAAATTCTACAAAAAAATCAGAATTGAATTGAACCTTTGAACAAATGAATTTAATAGTTATCTATAGAGCGTGCTACTCAACAACAGAATATACAACCTTCTCAGCAGCACATGGACCTTTCTCTAAATAGACCATATACTAGTCCATAAAGCATGCTTAAATAAATCCAAAATAATTTAAATTATCGCATGCATATTATCAGATCATAGTGCACTGAAACTAGAAATCAATGGCAAAAGAAACCACAGAAATTATGAAAATCAAACAAAACACTCTTGAATAGTCAATGGGCTACAGAAAGGAAAGGAAGAAGTCAAATTATCATTATTTCCAGAAAACATGATTTTCTACATAGAAAATACAAACAAATTTCACCCAAAAAAACCTGCTAGAATTAATAACTAACTTCAGTAAGTTACCAGGATATAAAAATCACACAATATTCAATAGCATACTTGGATACCAAATATAAATTCATGGAGAAGGAAATTAGGAAAACAATACCATTCATAATAGCATTAAGAAAAATTAAATACTTAGGGAAAGACCTCTACAATGAAAACTACAAAATTCTGAAAAAGATCAAAGTAGTCATGAGAAAAGGAAAGGCTATCCCCTGTTCCTGGACAGCAGAACAAATCATGTCAAAATAGCCATACTCCCCAAGCTAATACACGAATTTCATGAGATCCTAATCAAAATGCCAACAGCATTCTTTACTGAACTAGATAAAAAAAAATTCTAAACTTCTTATGGAATAAGCAGATATCCAGAATAACAAAAACAATCCTGGTCAATAAGCACAAAGGAGAAGGCATCATAGTCCTGGACTTTATATTATAAAGCTACAATGATTAAGCAAAACAGCATAGAATTGGCACAAAAACAGACCTGTGGGTCAACAGAATAGAATAAAAAATGCAGAAACAACCCCAGGCACATTCAGCCTTCTGGTCTTAGATAAAGAGACCAAATACATAGGCTGGAGCAAAGATAACCTCTTTAGCAAATGATGATGGGAAGACTGATTATCCACATGCAGAGGATTGAACCTAGATCCATGTATTAAGCTAAAATCAAAATGGATCAAAGAGCTAAATGTAAAAACAGAAGCAGTTAATCTAGTGGAACATAAATCCAATACAGGCATAAGAAAGGACTTTCAGAACAGAACCTCAATGTCACAAGAAATAGTACCAAGAATCAACAAATGGGATCACATCAAATGGAAAAGCTTCTGTGGAGCAAAAGAAACAAGCAACAGGGTGAAGACACAACTTACAGAAGGGGAAAAGAGTTTGCCAGCTATTCCTTGGACAGAAGACTGAGATCTAGAATATATTAAGTATTTTAAAAAATTAGGCTTTCCAAAATAAAGCACCCACTCAAAAAATGAGCAAATGAAATAGAGACTTCTCAGTGCAAAGGTACAAAGTACAAATGTCTAATAAGTGCATGAAAAAATGCTCAGTATTGCAGACCATTAGACAAATGCAAATTAAACCAACATCAAAATTCCATCTTACTTCAGAAAGAATGGTTATCATCAAGAAATCAAACAACAACAAATGTTGGAGAAGCTGCAGGGGAAAAAAGGAAACCATCTACATTGCTTGTGGGAATGTAAAATAATACAAAGAGTATGACATTGGTATGGAGATTCCTCAAAAAACTAAAAATAGAAATTCCATTTGAACCAACTATTCTGCTTCTAGGCATCTTCCCAGAAGAGTTGAAGAGTCATATTCCAGTGATACATGTGTGCCCATTTTTATAGCAATACAATTTATAATAACTAAATTTTGGAAGCAAACTATGTATCCCTCATCAGATGAATGGATAAAAAAGTAGTATTTATGTACAATGGAGTACTACTCTGCCATAAAGATAAACTTGAAGCATTCATAGGAAAATGAATGCACATTTAGACCAAAATTTTTTTCTTTTTTTTTAATATTTTATTAATAATAAAAGACAAGGCAGAAGAGAATCCCCCATACTTGCTACATTGCCTGCTGTAAAGAGATGCTTGGGTTGCTGACCAGAGGCCTGACCAAATCTACAAAACAAAAGTTGGTTGATGTTCCTTGGTTGCTATCAATCCAGCCAGACCTCTGAAACAGCAGGTTGCTTATCGGGGATGTGGGGGGTGGTAGTGTTTGATTCCAAGCCTGCGCGCTGGTGCTGCTCGGGCTGGGCGGGGGCCCCGCGAGGGGCCCTTCTCATTCTCCTCCAAGATCCTGGGGTCAGGACCCCGGAAGGCAGTCCATAGTGCATCCTGATTGGTGCCTGCGCCACTCGGGCCAGGCAGGGGCCCCGTGAGGGGCCCTTCTCGTTCTCCTCCAAGGTCCTGGGGTCAGGATCCCAGAAGGCAGTCCATATTGAGTCCTGATCGGTGCCTGTGCTGCTCGGGATGGCGGGGGCCCCGCGATGGGCCCTTCTCATTCTCCTCCAAGGTCCTGGGGTCAGGACCCCGGAAGGCAGTCCATATTGAGTCCTGATCGGTGCCTGCACCGCTCGGGATGGCAGGGGCCCCGTGATGGGCCCTTCTCGTTCTTCTCCAAGGTCCTGGGGTCAGGACCCCGGAAGGTAGTCCATAGTGCCTAAAATTTTAAGTGAAATACATCAGACCCACAAGCTTAAATATCCCATAATTTCTCTTATATGAGAAGCACAAAACATAAATAAAGAGCAAAATAAAACATAAGTAATAAGAAAGAGAGTGATTGATCTTTACAAGAAGGGGACCAAGAGATACAAGGAGGGAGGGCAGAGGAAGGAAATGAAAAAATCAAGATGTTATGTACATGTACCAACTCCCCACGAGGAATGTAATCAGATACTATGAACATATACTAATAAAATAGAAACTGAAAAAAATTTTCAAAAGCTATGAGGTAACAAGTAACTGCATGGGATTTTCAGCCACTAGGTGTGGGGTAATTTTTTTTAACTGCCAAGTTCGGGGCAACTTGCTACACAAAATTAAAAAACAAATACCTAATACACTCTCTATGCACCTACTTCACGTGTGGATTTCACCAGAAGCAGCTGAGGCAGGAAGCAATAGCTCAGCCTTGTTTGTGGGGAGCTCTTTACGGTCTGCAGGTATTGCCTGCCTTTGCCTGTCTGTCTGTCTGTCTCTTTTTCTGTGTCTTTGTCTCTGTTTCTGTCTCTGTCTCTGTCCCTCTTTCTTTCAAATCAATTCCAGAAATATAAAGTTGGTTTAGCAAACAAAAAAAAATGCTATACAATATTATAGTAATAAAGGTTTTAAATGATATTTTCATTTCAATAGTCACAGAAAGAAAGCATTTGAAAAAATTCAACATCCATTCCCAATAAAAATCAACTTTCAGTAAGCTAAAGTAGAAGCAGACTGTCTCAACCCGAAAAAGTAGAAGTACCAAAACACAGAGCTAATATCATACTTGCAGTTAAAGACTGAACGCTTTCTCCCCAAGGCCAGAAACAAGACAAAGAAAGATGTTCGTGTTCATGGCTTGTATTCAGCACTGGATTGGAGATTCCAGCTTGTGCATCAACAAAAGAAGGAAAAAAAGCACACATGATGCTGTGTGGTGGATCCAACAGATACATTCCACGTGCTTTTGTATGACGAGCAAAGAATTGCAAGTGTACATCCAATGGTAAAAGAAAAAATGGCTACATTTTTTGAAGATTAATGGGAAGATGTGCTCAGGGAAGGCATGAATATGAAAGTGGTGTTGGGGTGACAGAGAAATAAAAAGCACAGCATACAGATAAATCAAGCTTTCAGATTTTAAAAGATGTGCACCCCAGCCCAGATGTCTCTCACTGGTTCTCTGGGTATGATTGACAGGAATGACTGACAGGGTGATGAGTCACCTCAGGGCCATGATACATGCACGTGTGCTCCAGAACCCAATCTTAGGAAATTACATGCATGAGATGCAGTTCATAGGTACGAATCTTCAAGAAGGTTTGAGTGGGAAAAGGTTACTGAAGGTCAGGCCAAGAGACCTAACATACATTTGCTCTGGCCCGGATCTTTAGAGATTTCCTGGGTCTTTTTTCACCTCTCTTAGAACAGTGGTATGGAAATTGGTCTGGGGTATTGCCCAAAAGTCAAGTGGGTGAAGGAAAATCCTCTCCCAGCCCCAATTGTGTGACCTGTACCACACAGATTGGAAGGGAAGAATTAAAACTCCTTACTGCAGAAAATCCTAAAGATATGTAGTAAAGCTACCATAACTATTAAGTCAGCATAGCAAAGTGTTAATGGAATTCCTGTATACTAGCACTGGATGGTTAGAAATGAAAATTTGAAAAGAAATCCATTTATAATAATGTATAAAATTTCAAAGACTGCACCTAGGAATAAATTTATTTTTTAATTTTTTAAAATGTTCAGCCAGCTTCAGATTTACCTATTTATTTTCAAGTGTTTATCAAGTTAATTATCAAACACACAGATTAACAGACAGACTAACAGATCAGAAAATATATAAAACACTTAAAACTATTATAGTAAGTCAAGGTGCACTTTTAGATACATTGGCCATACTGAATTGCAATAATTTCCCTTTCTAATTTTTCCTATTTCCTATTGTCTGTCTTTTATTTTACACTTTATTTATGTATTAGGTTTCTCATGTAAAAGAAACCATGCAATATTTAAGCTTGTGTATCTGATTTACTTCACTTAACATTATGGTTTCAAGTTGCACACATTTTCCTACAAATGTCTCAAGTTTGCCTTTCTTTATGACAGAGTACTATTTCTTTGTGTATAAATACCACATTTTCCTTTTCCATTCATCTGCTGATAGGCTGCTTCCAAGATTTAGCTATTATGAATCCCGTTGTTATAAACATGGGTATGCATGTATCACTGTAACATGACATCTTTAACTCTTTTAGAAAGATACCTAGAAGACATTAGCTAGATCAAATGATATTTCTATTTCAATTTTTTTGTTTTAGGAATCTCCATACTGATTTCTATAGTGGTTGTGCAAGTTGAAACTCCCACAGACACCATCTTTCTGATTTAGATGTCAGGACATATAAAGAAACAAGTTAAATAAAGTATAGTCTGATTCTTTGGGTGTCTACCCGGCTTAACAATTACCACACAGAAAAGGCATATCAAGGAAAAACAATCTTGAGCGACAAGAACAAAACAGGGAGCAGTACAAGCCCAAATATCATCATACTACACAATTACGGTAATTAAAAACACTATGATAGAAGCTGGGCGGGGTGGCGCACGCCTTTAATCCCAGCACTTGGGAGGCTGAGGTTGGTGGAGCGTTGTGAGTTCAAGGCCGGCTTGGGCAACAACGTGAGCAGGGCTGGCCTGAACTATATAGTGCAACTCTGCCTAAAAAAAAAAAAAAAAAATAGGACCAGAAGTTTGGCTCAGTGGTTTAAGCACGTGCCTGGCAGGTGCAAGGTTGAGAGTTTGATCCCCACAAAAACAAACAAACAAACAAACAAACAAACAACACTATGATACTGGCAGGAAAACAGATACACAGACCAATGGAATAGAGAAAAAACAGAAACAATCCCATATGTGTTATAATCTCATCTTTCTCAAAAAGGCCATAAACAAACAGGAGAAAAAGATAACCTTTTTAAAGAATGGTGCAGGGAAAACTGGTTCTCCATCTGCAGAAAAATGAATCTAGACCCATATCTCTCACTCTGTACTAAAATCAAATCAAAACAGAAGTCAAAAAAATTTTAAGTATCTGAGATCTTGACTTGCTTCTCCATTTTAGGTTTTAAAAGTTTGGGGGCAAACTGTGTTCTCATGCAGAAAGTCTGAGGTAGAATTCACTTTGAAATTCCTTGAGATATTTTTCAGAATCCAGTTCCTTGCCTTATGGAAATGGAATCCTTAATTTCTTGCTGGCTGTGGCAGGAGGCTAACTCGCAGCTCACAGGCACCTTCACCAGGTGTTTTCCTGTGGCACTCTCTCCACCTTCAAGCCAACGAGTGTGCATCAAATTCTCTTGTGTTCCTATCTTGTCCTTTTGTGCTGCCATCTGGAGATGGACCTGTACTTTTAAATGTCCCAAGGCCACAGGGCCACAGGTCAAGCCCTCTAAGAGAATCCCCTAGGTGAAGATCAAGTGACCAGTAGCCTTAGTTACATCTTCAAAATTGCTTTTGTACTGTAACATAAATGGAGACAGTTATCTAGCAGGAATAAGATTCATGGTTACTTTTTCAGTGAACTAATTTTTGAGCTCAGGATTGCTTGAATCTGGTAATGTACATACCACTTCCATTTGACAATAGAGTGCTTCTGTGCATATCCATTGCTATGACTTTGGCTGGTTAGAAATGTATCCACACCCAGACAGGTAGCTCTGGTGTTATTTTAACTTGTTGTCCATAGTCAAGCTCTGAGTGTTAGCAAAAGCTCAGTGACAAGCAAATTGTTTCTCACAAGGACCAGAAGGGCAATTGTAGGTCCAGACTTATAGTGTGAATTTGGACCCTGGGTCTAATAAGTACTGAGAAATCCGATTATGTCTATTCCCACCTTACTTGAGTAAGAATTGGAGTATAGACTTTTTTCAGTAAAGAAAGCCATTCTTCCACAAGACCTTTCCTCTCCATTCATGAAGTTTGCAGTCTAAAGACTAGTCAAGACTAGAATTTGGTCAACCTAGTCGTGGGGTCACAGAGAAATATGTATGGAAAGCAGAATATTCTGTAAAGTACCACCTCATATTCTCATATCCAGTGATTAAGGTCATTGGAAACTACTACAAACTAATTCATTTATGACTGCTAATGACTATCAATTGTAAGAATGAAAATTTGGGTCAACCTACCAGGAAATGGATCAGCATGATACAGTCATTTTTCTGAAGACAAAGGGAGTATAGGGCAGAGAATGGAAAAAGTGGCCACAAGACCATAGGCAAAAACAAAGCCTATAATAGTTATGAGTACTGCTTCCTTATTTTAATGTGAGTTAATTCATATATATAAGTCAAATATGTATGATTTGACAAACTCTCATTCTGTTATCTTCTAACAAAAAATATGTTAATTGTATTTTCAGTATTTAAGATACAGAATAGTAAAAACAGGGTATGAATTGCAAAGCATAAACAAGACAAGAAAAATATAGGACTTTAGTGTCCTCTTTTGAAGGGTTACTGTTTTCTCAGTTGTAGGTAAGAGACTTGTATCATATTAGGCAAAATTATGACTTTGTTTTCATCTCAAAAAATTAAGAATGGTATAATAAATGTACCTGGACATCTCAGAGGGCAGGCTGGCTGGAGGAGAATGAGTCCAAGTTCTGCACCCCTCCATTACATCCAAGAGGGAGGGCTGGTTGGCAGACAGTTTGTGATCCAGACCTCATCCATTGCAACCTGCAGGGTGGGCCAGCAGGAAGAGTGTAAGACCCAGGACAACAGCCTGGCACACAGAAGCACACATACTTCTGGAGGATGAAGTAATCAATGAGGTCAGTAACGTGGAAGCATCTGAAGTAGCAGTGAGGAGACAGCAGCCGGACTCTGGAGAACTCCACTGACAGAAGACCAGTGTCAGCTCCTATATCCAGAGGCCAAGATCAGGCCCGTACCCAGTACATCTCTGGGATGCAACATGGACATTATCAAAGAACTGTAAACATCAGAAGAAGAAGCTGAACATAGACACCACTGCGAACCTGCCAACTGCCATTAGGGACTAACAGCCAGCACTGGTGGGGAGAACTAGCCAGCCAAGGTCCTGCACACCTGCCGCCATCAGGAGAGCCTTGCAGTAGCTGTGTGTGTCTGGAGAAGCCAGCCCGCAACCCACCGCCTATCTGGGAACCTAAGGTAGGGGAAACCCAGGTGCTTGACCCATTCCCAGGACACTGTGGATAGGCAGCCAACTTGGGAAGCACCTGGGACCCCGTAGCTGGCTCATTTGGCAGAACCCAGGAAAATGTTAAGACAAAGGAACAAAAGGCAATCTCAGACCTCCAGCCCACACAGAACAAGTCCAGGAGACATAGTTATAGAAGAACTGGCAGTCACATACCTGAAATTTCTAAAAGGATGGCAACCGAAGTAAAGAAACTATTTCATGAGGCTGTAAAAGTAATCAGATCAGAAATAATATCTCAGATAAAAGAACAAATGACAAACATAATGAAACAAATGCTGAGCATATCTAAAGAAGACATAGATAAAAAAAAGAGGAGCAATGGATAATGATGGAAACCTTGAATGAATAATACAGGAAAGAACTACAAATCATGAAACAGATTCAAAGAGATATCCAGGAAATTAAAAACTCCATGAAAGTTGGCAAAACCACTTGAAAGAAACTGAAGATGGACTTTCAGACCTTGAAGACAGGATTGCAGCTAGCAATTGCAAAAGAAAAGATCTCTTAAAAATAACAAGGAACTACGAAATAGCAATTCAGTGACTGCAAGACAACACAAAGAAAAATAATTTAAGAGTGATAAGTCTCAGCAAAAAAACAGTGGTCAACACAAATGACATGAAAAGACTGTTTACAGAAATAATAGCAGAAAACTTCACAAGCATGGGAAAAGGACTTGGCATACAGATAAGTGAAGCATATAGAACTCCAACTAGCCATAACCAAAATAAATCTACACCCAGACATATAATAATCAAGATCCCAGAAATTAGGCACAAGAACAGATTATTACAGGCTGTTAGAGAAAAGAAACAGATAACCTGTAGAGGAAAACCCATCAGAATCATGGCAGACTTCTCAACACAAACCATCAAGTCAAGCAGAGCTTGGAGTGAAGTATTTCATGTCCTGAAAGAAAACAACTTCCAACCCAGATTGATGCAACTTGCAAAACTATCTTTAAAAATTACTGGAGAGATAACATACCTTCATGACAAAGAACAACAGAAGAAAGCCGGGCGTGGTGGTGCACACCTTTAATTCTAGCACTTGGGAGGCTGAGGTGGGAGGAGCATTGTGAGTTCAAGGCCAGCTTGGGCTACAATACGAGTGCAAGGCGGGCCTGAGCTACATAGTGCGACCTTGCCTCAAAAAATTAGGGCTGGGAGTTTGGCTCAGTGGCTCAAACGCCTGCCCTGGCAGGTGTGACGTTGTGAGTTCAATCCCTGGTTCCGAAAAAAAAAAAAAAGAACAACAGAAGGAATACAATGATCACCAAATTAATCCGACAAAGAGTGCTGAAGGATATTCTCAAGAGAGATAAAGATGACCATGGCTCCAGGAACAGTAGCAGAGGAAGATCGCTGAGCAGGGCAGGCAATTGAACAGAGGGGAAAAGTGGGGAACCAATGGAAGGAGGATAGCATGGTAGAGATGAGCCAGTGCATGTCAACTGTAATCATTAATGTAGATGGCCTCAACTCAACAATAAAAAGAAACATGAGCAGAGTGGATCGGGAGATAGGACGCATCAATATGCTGTACACAAGAAACACATTTGACTCAAAAGAAAATTCATGGATGGAAGGTCAAAAAAGACATGACAATGCTCCATGTGACAGGGGCCCAGAAAAAAGCAGGGATAAGAAAGATATGGTATTTTTATATATTGGAAAGCTACTCAGCTACAAAGAAGGATAACCTCGGGGCTCTTGCAGGTTAATGGATGCAACTGAAGATTATGCTCATGAACAAAATGTTTTGGACTCACATGGGTGAACATCATGTTGTCTCCCTAGTATAAAAAAACTGAAGGAGTTAGTGGAATCCAAAATGTACAGTAGATATTGTGAAGGCGAAAATGTAGGAAATGTCTATAAAGGGAAGGTAGTAGCCATTGATAATTTCCTATTACCTTGTGTTGAAGTCCTATATCATATCATTGTTTTGTTTTGTTTGGTTTTATTCTATTTTGTTTTATTTGATTCCATTATGTCTGATGGTATGGCATATTTTGAAGAAAACAAGAGATGTTATGGTAGCCATTGTTGATTTCCTATTATCTTGTTTTGAAGTCCTGTATCACTTTCATTGTTTTGTTTTGATTAGTTTTATTCTATTTTGTTTTGTTTGATTTTATTATGTCTTATGGTATGGACAGCTATTTTGAAGATAGCATAAGACAGTATGGTAGCCATTGTTGATTTCTTATTATCTTGTTTTAAAGCCCTGTAATGCTATCATTGTTTTGTTTTGATTGGCTTTATTCTGTTTCATTTTGTTTGGTTTTATTCTCTTTAAAATAAAATGAAAAAAAAATACACCTGGATTCAGGGTGACAAGGGTGTCAGTTATAATGTTGAGAAAGACAAAAGCACCTGACTCTCCCTTTTTTCTGTGCCTGCTGCATGGTTTTGACAGCAGCTATTGTACCCTCAGCCCTCACTTCTGCTTGCTCTCCCTAGCCACTCCAATGGCCTGGGACAACTTGCTTTGGTGCCCTCTCTGGTTATCTAGTAGCCATTCTCCTCCAGTCTACTTCAGCATGAGTGCAGTTCAACTGTCAGCACAGTGCCCCTCCCCAGCTCCTGCCACTTTAGATGCTGCTGCTGCCTCTTTAAAGAAGAGGGAGGGGACATCCTAGTGTGGCTACGATTAGAGGGTGAGGGATCTGGGCCCACTGTTAACATCCCCAGCACCCCACATCTAGGCTTCCAGAAGATTCCCTGTTTTCAGCCCCACTCTCTCACTGAATTCCTGCTGTACCAGCTGTGGCTGTTCAGGAGTCATGCACCCACATGGGCCTGTGCTTACACCAATCATAGGCTTGCAGCTGTTGAATAAGCAGCACTCCTCATCCACTTCTCCAATTAGTGTAAGTGGGCTCCCTCCAGTGTACTGACCCCCACCACCACCCCCAGGGCTACTGCACAGGCTCTGTTAAAATGAAGACTCACTTTGATGGTCCTGTAAACCTGCTCATGATTTACTTTCTGTGTTGTGTAGGCTCTGGAAGTCCTATAAATCTACTCAGGATTCCTGTCTTCAGTACTGTATCTTAAAAGAAAGAGTGATAAACACTAGGGACTCCAGAGGCCAGCAGCCAATAAAGATCAGCAGCAGAGACCAGTACCTGGCAGAGTTGACCTGCAGTGACTGGCATCAGATGGCAGTGACCAGCAGCTGTTAACTCTTGACATCTAGCATAATCCAGTGTCATCTGGTGATATCAGAAATGCTAGCAGAGCTATGCTTTGCCAGTTCATGATTTTCATCTGAATCAAGCAAGAGAACCCTCAAATGATTGCCAACAATATAATGATTTGGTTAGAACAAAATACCTTACCCAGTACTCTCTTTCTGGGATGTATTGGGTGTACTACAGTGGGATTATTTGAAGGTTGTATGTGGTGGTTTAAAGGAAGTACCAGTAATTGATAGCCCACATACATAGTTACTGATCTGCTGATTTATCTTACTGCCATGAAGCAGCAGATGGCCCAGCAATTTCCCCACCTTCCTCTGAGTCCCCCATCAACTTTCCATCTTTCAGGCCAGATGTATGTTTAACCCCATGACAAAGGGCCCTCCTGGCTTCTTCAGTCATCAAAGTCAGAGGCAACAAGAAAGAACAAGTTTTCAATCTGCTCTTACAGTGTTCCAGATCATATCCGTAGGTTTCATTGAGCCTACTACCTCTTCTCCCCATCTTCAGTTGAGGTGACAGAAAGCAAATAGAGACTGATAAACCAACCTTCCACAACTGTATAAAGCTAATTCCCTTTTTAAGAGATTGTTTATTTATTTATTCATTTATTTGAGAAACACTTTCGCTGTGTTGTTGAGCCCAGCCTTGAACTCACTACATAGGCCAAGCTGACCTTGAACTGGTGGCAACCCTCTTGCCTCAGTTTCCCGAGTGCTGGGATTGCAGGTGTGTGTCACCATGCTTGGCTAAAGTAATTCTATTTAAAAGTGGCTGCTTAAAGCACTTTTTTGCATATTTAGAACACTAAAATTGACTATATTTGGAATAAAAATTATCAGATAGTATGATTATAGAAAGACCTGATATGCATTTAAAGTTCGAAGTCTAAAGACTAATTCATTTTATCAAAACAATCAGCGAGTCTATATGGCCCCTTCTTTGATCAAGCTGTGTGGATTTTCTCTGTGCTGAGAGCTTGTGCACACAATCTTGAAATACATTTTTTAACATTTCCTTGCTGTTAAATTCAATATTTCTGAACCAAACATGAACAAATACCACTGATAGTGGTTGATTTTCAAAATCTAATTCCTTATATTCTCATCTTAAAATTTTAAAAGAAAATGGTACCACTAATTTTTCTGTGAAGAAATAACATGAGGAAGTAAGCCCAGTCTGGGAACCAGAGCCATGCGAGGGCTGCTGCCAGACTGGGAACAGCCAGACCCAAGCCTCTCCCCATGAGTCAGTGGCATTCGCAGACTGAGGGGAGACAGAACAAGGCCACACCAGGATGCAAGCCCAGTCTGGGAACTAGCGCCATGTGTGGGCCACTGCCTGACTGCAAACAGCCAGACCCCAGCCACTGCTGGCATGCAGGCTGGCAAACAAGAAATACCAATGCCCCCCACCCCCCGCTAAGCCACTGGCTTATCCAGAGAAATACAGGCTGTGATGATAGCTATCAAGGTGAAATGCAATTGGATGCCTGTGGTGCTTTGTTATTTCACTAACATTGCAGGTCTAGGGCCAGTGGTCTGATCATAGGTTCAGAGGATAGCAGTATGCAGTGTGGCATCTAGGGGGGATCTCCTTTTGAGGGTTATAGCCATTGTTGATTCCCTATGGTCTTGTTTTGAAGTCCTATATCATTTCCAATGTTTTGTTGGGTTGGGTTTTATTCTCTTTTGCTTTGTGTGATTATGTCAAATCTGATGGCAGGAGCAGCTATTTCAAAGACAGCAAGATATATTATGGTATCAATTTTAGATTTACTATTGGCTTTGAAGTCCTTTATTGCATTCATTGTTTTGTTTTTATTGTTTCTATTCTATCCTGTTCTGTTTGATTTTTACTATATTTGAAGTTATCTGCAGCTATTTTGAAGACATCAAAAGGCATTATGGTAACTATTGTTGATTTCATAATGTTTTGAAGTCCTGTATCTCTTACACTGGTTTGTTTTGATTGGTTTTATTCTGTTTTATCCTCTTTAAAATAAAATTTTTTAAATTTTTAAAAATTTAAAAAGAAATAACATCACGAGAAATACAACTGGGGTTTTCCCCAGAATTAATGAACTTGAGAAAACTAATAAAATGTTTTGTTTTATATATGCAAAGTCTTTTTCTACACAAAATATCTGCAAATTAATAAAGCAATACTGCTGAACAAAAACCTTGGTATAATTGCTAAAGGAACACTACACCGTGTTTTGTTTTTCTTTTAGTGTTTTAAAAGCATAGATTATAAACTTATACCTGGAGATAACCTTAAGGGAGTACTTCATAAGCTCCAAACAATTGTATCAGGTCAGTTTTATATAATAACCACCTTTATTATATGTGTTCATGTACACACACACAAATATACTTATGTGCATTAAAATTTCCTATTAGTTTCACTTTTCTTTTTGAAGGCTGACTGAAATGAATTTTAGTACTGAGAGTAGTTCTAGAGGAACAGGGATCTTAGGATGCCTTCCTTAAATTTATTCTGGATTTTCTGGAATAGGTCTTTAATCTGATTAGGTTAATAGTCTTAATGACTCTGTTTCCAGTGCTGAACTGGGCACTGGTAGTCCAAAGCAGGAAGTGGCAGAAGAGTAACTTGAATTCCTGCCTTTAGATAACAGTAATCAAGTTCCTATGAAAGACAAGCATCTGAGTGTCAATCTTAGAATAGTTTAGTTAAAATAAGGAGTATTATGAAATTGACTTACTCTTTCAAAATATTCTGGAGAATCTGAGGGAAAAAAATGATGGCCTCAGGACATTAAAGCACTTTTAAAGGAAGACCTGAAAATGTCTGTAACTGAACTTGTAGAAACTTTTGGAAAAACAGTATGCACAGTCTAACCCTGTGTGTGGCTAAAGTACAACATGAATTGAATTCACAACTTTAGAGCATCTCTTCTGTTAATGTTAGTGCACTTATTTTGAAAAAAGAATGCTAAAAGACAGAATGGGAATATGTGGTTGCATGTCAGTGAATCTGGGCATATTGAATCCAGTTTTAGTTAGGGTTTTTATAATACAATGTCATAGACTGGGTAGCTTAAAATAAAACAAATTTTATTTCTCATAGTGCTGGAGGTTGGAAGCCTGGAATCAGGGTGCCAGCACAACTGAGTTCTGGTGAGGCCTTTCTTCCAGAATGCAGACTGATGACTTCTCCTGATTGCCCTCACAATGGTGGAAAGTGGGGTAGGGAACCTTTTTAAAAGGGTGCTAATATCATTCACAAGGTTCCACCCTCATGACCTAATCACCTCCCAAAGGTCCCACTTCCTGATATCATCACAATAGGGGTTAGAATTTCAACAAATGGATTGGGGGAGGCACACATTCAGTCCATTTTATATTCTTAAATTCAGTGAGATGTCTTTGTTAGGTAGACATAGCTCTTCAATTCCTGCCTGAGGAGGTTATTTCCCCTTTACCTAAAGAACTGGTATGGGTCTCACCATAGATAGTTGTCTTTCTGGGCACTGCTGATCCTCTTCTGGAGCTACCACCATGATGCCTCATTGTTTGGTAACCTGTACCTAACTCAAGTTCCACAGGCCAGAATGATGAGTTACAAAATGAGATCCAGGAGGAGTTGTGATATTCACCCAAGAAACCGTATGATTTTACACACGCGCACACACACGCACACACACAGAAAGAAAGTGACACAGTAGCCTGGGGTAAATGTGTGAAAATGATTCTTAAAGCTAGGGTACAAAAGTGGAAGCAGTAACATTTTGGATCTGCCTGCAAATGTTTGTGTGCAAATCTTTGGGTGGACATATGCTTCTCTTTCTCTTGAGTATAAAACTAGAAGTGAAATTGCTGGGACATTTGGTTACTTTATGTTTAATTTTTTGATGAAACGCCAGGCTATTTTCTAAAGATGCTTTCAGCAGTGTTTGAGGATTCCAATTTCTTCACACCCTCCTAAACACTTGTTTAAACCTTTGTTAATCCCAGTGGTGTGAAGTGGTATCTCATTGTTTTGATTTCTGTTTCTATTTCCCAGTGGCTGGTGTTAAGGATCTATTTGAGTGTTTAAGGCTGTAGAAATGAGGCTCCACTGCCTTGCTGGGTGTCAGCTAGGGGCAGCTCTCAATGCCTAAAGTTTCTTACATTCTTTTTCCAAGCAGAACCCCACATCTTTATTGCAGTAAACTTGTGCTAAATCTTTCATGTCCTTTGACTATCTCTGCCTTCCTCTTCTGCTCTTGGATACAGAAAACTGATTATAAAGGACTCCCTTGAGTGTGTCAGGGACATCTCAGGGATAACTACAATAGGGATCTTGTGCCATCTGCAAAAGCCCATCTCAGGTCGAAGCTGCCTGACTGTCACTTAGTGCGGGCTGTCCTGGGCTGGGGTAGCGGGAGAGACAGAGGAGGCTGGCCACCAAAGCACAAGTAACAAAGCCAAGAGGATTTGGCAAGACCTCTTCTGAAGTCCTGTTTATGAATGGAGGAACAGAGGCTCCTAGTCCAGGCTGCTGCCAGAGCCTCAGCAATCAGGCCAGGATGTGCTCCCAGCAGTGCAGGGAGCTGTCAGTCCTTTGGGCCAGCACCCCAGGGATCTGGGATGAGTTATCAAGGGCAGCCTGTAGGGACAGCTCTCAGTCATACAGGCCTAGGTGACAGCTGTGTGGCTTTTTGTCCTTTCAGAATTCTGTTGTACCCACAAGGAGTTTCTGGGCATAAGGATTGCCCCAGAGATCCAGAGAAGAACACAGATTTGCCTCAATACACATAGAAAAACACATAGGTGCCTCAATACATACTGAAAACCCCTGCTCTTTTGGCCAATGGGGAGGCCAAGTTGTCCCAGTCAAACAGCATTAGTGTTGTACCCTCTGCTGGAAAGGGTTACAAAACACTTTGGGGGTAAGCTGGACTCTAGGAGCCCATCCAGACCTCGTTGCAGTACAGAGGAGTTTATAATTGTATTCCAGGGAAAAGTTATTGAAATTCTTGCAAGTAAATTCCAATCTACCACTTCCAGTGCAACCCATGGTGAGAATAAAGAGATAAAGGCATATCTGCAATTGTAGGGATCAAGGGTGTCCTAAACCCAGTTAGAACAAAGGCCAACCAAAACAAGGGCCATGACACAGGGCCGAACCTGGTTTTATTAATTTGTGAAGAGGGGAGTGGCCTGGGGTTAAGTGACTGTGAGAATGCAGGAAGGACATGAGTACTGTGAGCTGGGCTAGGTAGGAGGCACAATGGCATCTCTGCAATATGCAGAAAGAGGTATGAAGAAAGAGCACTGGATTCCTGTAACAGGTGACAAGTTTGGAGGTATCTGCATAACACAGTTTGAGGAAGCATCTTGTGCTCTGGGTTGGCTGGTTCAACTCTGATGTCTAGCTCTTACTGCTCTGGGACCCCACTGCCTCTTTCTTAAGGCTCAATGCCAGCTGCCAGCGCACTGCAGTTTCTCTCGACCCAGCTCATGCTTAGTAATAGGGAGCTATAGGCAGGGCATCACAGACCTGTCATATTGCTTCAAAGGCCTGAACTAGGCCCATTTGCATTGCTTAAAGCCAAGGGGGTAGAGCATTTTCCTAACCAGTTCTTTACATATCAGTACATGGAAGTAGGGCAAGGGTGAGCCAAAATGGAGACCAATGGGCTGCTTTCAGGGGGAGCAGTCTCAGTGATCCTCCACACTGGACTTTCCCTACACAAGGGTCACTACTTAGCCCCAGGGTTTCACCATGTCTTCAAAATGTATGGACATTAGAGGCACAAGAATGCCCTGAGTATGACATACTCTCTCTCTCTGGGGGCCTGGACAGCCACTTGTACCTATGGCACTGCTGACATGGTAGATATAAAAATTTGGAAATACACACAGCACAAGTCCTGACTCAGGATGAGTATCAGAAACTTATTGACTGTACAGACGTTGCTTTACTGATGGTGATTGTAACTGGGATTGGAATTTTCAATATCTGTACATTGGCTTTAAAAACTCTGAAAGACAGCTGGGTGGGGCCCAAGTGGCACAGGCACCGATCAGGACGCAATATGGACTGCCTTCTGGGGTCCTGACCCCAGGACCCTGGAGGAGAACGAGAAGGGCCCCTCATGGGGCCCCCGCTCGGCCCGAGCGGCACCAGCACGCAGGCTTGGAATCAGGGACAAACACCCCCTCCACCCTCTCCACCCCCCCACCCCCCACCCCCGGTCAGCAACCTGCTGTTTCAGAGGTTGCGCTAAATTGATAGCAACCAAGGAACATCAACCAACTTTTGTTTTGTAGATTCGGCCAGGCCTCTGGTCAGCAACCCAAGCATCTCTTTACAGCGGGCAATGTAGCAAGTATGGGGGATTCTCTTCTGTCTTGTCTTTTATTATTAATAAAATATTTTTTAAAAAAAGACAGCCAGGCGTTGTGGCACACGCCTTGAATCCCAGCACTCGGGAGGCTGAGGTAGGAGCAGCATTGTGAGTTCGAGGCCAGTTTGGGCTACAACATGAGCGCAAGGCCGGCCTGAGCTACACAGTGCGACCCTGCCTCAAAAAACTAGAGCCGGGAGTTTGGCTCAGTGACTTAAGCGCCTGTCTGACAGGCGCGAGGTTGTGAGTTCGGATCCCTGGTGCCACAAAAGTAAAATAAAATAAATAAAATAAAAACTCTGAAAGGCACTAGTTCCCTAGGTTCTTAGGCTTATTCATGCTGGTACACTCTAATACGTGCCACAAGAAAACCTGCAGTCTCTCCACCGAGTGCCAAAATGGAGTCAACTTTAAACAATAACAAACAGCATATGATTCCAGAAACTCTATCAAATGAGAAGTTTTCTATAGTAGCTATTTCACCACCCAGATAGACAAACAAACAAACAAACAAACAACAACAACAAAAAGGAAAATGGGACATATTCAGGACCACAAATTCTATAAAAACTATAAAGGACTGCAGTGAAGAATCACAATTATGCCAGGGATATAGTTCAGTGGTACAGCACCTACCTGGCAAGAGTGCAAGGTCATGAGTTTGATTCCCGGTACCAAAAATTAAAAAAAATAAAAATAAAGTAAGAATCACAAATACCAAGGCAAAATTGATAGTCTTCTATTTTTGATGTTTGTCCAAAGAGGACATATAACTGAATAAAAGGTTTTAAGGACTGGTTTCTGCTTAAATTTTAAAAACCACTTGTGCTCAGGAAGCTGAGGCAGGAGGATTGAGGGTTTCAGTCCAACCTGAACTCCACAGCCACTGTCTCAGAAAACAAAACAAACTAGCAAACAAAAAACAAAACAAAGCCAAATCCTTATCTGCTGAAGATAATCTCTGTTGTTAATTGACAAGAAAGAGGAAGAGAAATGTCATTGTCTGGAACTTTGTACACTTTTTCACTTTCAAAATTTACTGTAAGTGCAGCAAAATTTATTTAAAATGATCATATTGGCAAAAATATTACAATGAAATTTTAAAGTTTTAATGGAACAAGGAATTTCACTCTTCATACAGTTATTTAGAAGGGATTTCTTCACTGGCTTTATATTTCAAAAGTTGTATTTGTTGAACATGCTGTCTGAAGAGAGTCCTTTTCAATACTACAGATTCCCAGACTATTGTGTTAAGATTCATCTGTATTTTTTAACTTTCATGGAACATGTTTTGTTTTGGAATACCTTTGACTGATAAGAAAGTTTAAACATTGTTTTCACTTCACACAGTAACACAATTTTTTGTTTTTCTTTTAGTGCTACCAAAATAAAACAGTCATTTTTGAAATAAAAATTTCACATCCACGTTAGTGTTGGACTGAATCACCAGAAGACTAGAATCGTGGAGGAGGATAACTGTAATCCTGCCTATTACACAGGCCTAGAATGGACTGCTGTAGCACCACAGTCCCTAATGGGCCAGTCCTGAAAGACAGTGGTGGAGGGAAACCCTCTCAGAGGAAGGACCTTTCAGCAGTGGACCAGGCTGTTCATTCTGTCTGGAGGACAGATGATCAGAAGCACAAGTGTTGTAGTCAGGGGTTACAGGGAGAACAACTGCATACAGGACACAGAATTTGTAATACTATTTTATGATAGTCACCCAGAGTTAAACACAAGAAAGCGCAGGAAAATCTGTCCACAGCATTAAGACCCAAGATATTCAGGCAATGGCCTGGATCCCACAGCAATGTCCCATATGAGTCCAGCTAGACCCAAAATGCATGACAATGCCTCCCACAAATCCAACTGGAAATCTAAGAGCCCACAATAAGGACTCACACCAGTCTATTTTATGGTTTTGTGCTGAGAAGGCCAAAGGTCAGGGGTGGAACTAGAAAGTCTATGCTAGCGGGGTGAAGGAGCTGTGCAGTGGGTTAAGGGTTCTACACAGGAGCCAAGAAGTCATGCTCAAAATAAAGAGCGGGGCTGCCCTGAAGAGCACCACAGCCATCCTCAGCAGCAACGAGGTCCCGCGCTCCTCCGATGATGAGAACAGTCGAGCACAGGTCAGGAAGCCCAGCATGACAAGCTTCTCCAGCGCACGTCTTCCCCTCCAGAGCCAGGAAGCGATGCACAATGTGAGGAGCAGAATTCCCCCAAGGTGAACCACAGCCACTCTCACTGATGGGGTTCCAAGCTCCTCCGATGATAATGGCCGAATCCATATAAGGGAAGCCAGCGTGACAAGCACCTCTGGGAGAACCAGCGGCTCAAAACAGCAACACTTGAAAGAACCCACAATGCCCCCCTCTTCTTCTCCGTGTCTCTATTTATGCTGGCAACTTTCCTCAGATGGGCCATCTTTACTCAACACCACGCTGATGTAATTCAGCTGGTGCTAAGTTGACCACCAGTTTTTAATCCATTACAAGTGTAGGTCCACATATGGGCTGTGCCCAGTTCATTGCCTGAATTGTCAAGGACTAATAAGGTGACCTTGAGAGAAGGTATGTGTAGAGATCTTGCCAAATGGAGATATTATGTGAGAATATATGGGCTTTGTAAGGGTTCTTAGCAAAAATAAACTTGGCAGAGCACAATTTTAGTAATCTGATGGATAGGATACTCATTATCTTAGATATCAACCAGCTTCTTTGCCAAGCATTTGGCTTATAATCCAATGATCTCAAGAACAAAATGACCAAAGTAGCAGGGATGGCGGTTATGTTCAGAAACATGGGCTTCTACTCACCAAGACCAGTTTCACTAAAGTCACTGATGAATGTTCAGTCTGCCAGAACCAAAGACAAGTGCTGAGCATGCCAACATGGAACGCTTCCCCTGGAGAGACAAGCCAGCTACCAGGTAGCAGGTGATTACATTGGACCACTTCTATAATGGAAGGGGCAATAGCATTGTTCCTGTTCATACAGACACTTAATTTGGATATAGATTTGCCTTCCCACCTACAGTGCTTTCGAGAAAAATCAGTATTTGCATAGCTGAAAAATCTTCAGTCACCATCATGGCATTCTAAACAGCATCACATCTAAACAAAAAATGCATCTCACAAAAAATGAATGTGGCAATGGTGCAACATTCATGGCATTCACTGGTCTTCTTATGTTTCTCTTCATCTTGAATTGAAATGACCTTTGGAAGACTCAGTTATATTTTTAGTTAGGTGGCAATAACTTGAAGGTCTGGGGCAACAGACCTCTAGGTGATGACAATGCCCTAAGTATTTATTTACTTAGAGTGCTGTTTCTTCTGTAGCCTGGGTTCACCATTGTTGTGACCAAAGTGTAGAAATGGGAGTGCCTTCCCTCACTATTATCTCTAGTGATACAAGAGACAAAAATTGCCCTGTTCCCACAGTTTTATACTCTTCTGGTTTAGACTGTAGTGAGAGAGGGGGAGAGAGAGAGAGGGAGGGAGGGGGAGAGAAAGAGAGAGAGAGCGAGAGAGAGAGAGAGAGAGGGAGAGAAATGCTTTCACCAGGAAAACCAATAATGACCTTCTTGAATGGGAAGTTGCAACTTCCAGTCAACTGCTTTGGACCCTCCATTCTTCTCAACCAACAGGCAAAGAAAGGCTTTGGTGTATTGGATGTAGTGACTGAACATGATTTTCAAAGACAAATTGAGTTCCGACTACAAAACTATGGAGGACCACATCCAATATGTCCGGAGACATTTTCTCTCCATTGGTGATTGAATCCAGAGCCTTCACACTGAGCTACATTTCCACCCCCTCCTTTTTTAAGAGTAGGGAAATGTATTGGAGAAAATGAATGGGGAATAGGAATGGGGAATGGGAACCACTCCTGAGAAACAGGTGGGGTCCCAAATGGGTTGCCCTCCATTTCTTTTTAAATTTTTTTAAAATTTTGATACTGGGTCTCACTAAGTCAGTAATTTGCCCAGGCTTTTATTGAACTTGTGATACTTCTATCTCAGCTTTCCAGGATGCTGGGATCACAGGTATGTACTATCACTCTGACTTGAGTGTCTCTTAGTAACCCCATGTTTTGTGATTCAAGTCAATGGATAATTATAATAACCCAGTTGAAGCAGGATGTCTGTTGGCCAGACAGTGCAGCAAAAAGTTCTTTTTTAAAATTTTTTTAAAGAGAACAAAACAAAACAAAACAAAGCAAATCAGAACAAAACAATGCAAGCAACACAGGACTTCACAACAAGACAACAGGAAATCAACAGTGGCTACCATAATGTCTCTTGTTTTCTTCAAATAGTAGTCATTTGTTTGTCTCTTTTGTTTTTTTGTCTTTCTTATATGTGTCTTCTTTCTCTTAAATAAAAAAAATGTAAAATTAGCCAATACAAGTCAACAAAACAAAATAGTATAACACCAATCAAAACAAAAGAATAAAAGCATTATGGGACTTCAAAACAAGACAATAGGAAATCAACAATGGCTACCATAATGTCTCTTGTTCTCTTCAAAATAGCTGTCCATACCCTCATTACACAATGAAATCAAATAATAGAAAACAGATTAAAACCAATCAAAACAAAAGAATGAAAGTCTTACTGGACTTCAAAACCAGATAACAAGACATGAACAATGGTTACTATTATGTCTCATTTTCTTCAAAATAACTGTTCATATCATCACACATAATAAAATCAAACAAAACAAAACAGAATAAAACCAATCAAAAAAAGAGAATGAAAGCATCATAGGACTTCAAAACAAGATAATAGGAAACCAACCATGATTACCATAATACATCCCATTATGTTCAAAATAGCTGCCCATACCATCAGACACAGTAAAATCTAACAAAACAAGACAGAACAGAACCAAATCTAACAAAATTTTGAAAACATTTCAAGAGTTCAAGACAAGACAATAAGAAATTAACATTGGTTACCACCTTCTCCTAGGTGTTTCGTCCCCTATCACTTTTATAATATCTATTGTGTTTTTGGATCCCCCTAACTCCTGTTTTTTATGCTAGTGTTCACCCATATGAGTTCAAACTGTTCCGCCCATGAACATGACCTCCAGTTGTATCCATTTACCTACCAGAGCCTAGAGATTATCCTACTTTATAGCCGGGTAGCTTTGCATTGTATGAAAATACCATATCTTTCTTATCCATTCTGTGGTTGATGGGCAAGTTACCCCTGCTTTTTTCTGGTCTCCTGTCTCATGGAACAATTGTTTTCTCCCTTTTGATTTTCAGGCTATGAATTTCCTTTCAAGTTAAATGTGTTTCTGGTATACATTATATTGATGGATCTTGTATCTTGTTCCACTCTCACTGTGTTTCTTTTTATTGCTGAATTGAGGCCATCTACCTTAATGGTTACAACCAACATACATTGGTTTGTCTCTGCCATGCTATCCTCCTGCTGTTGGCCCTCCACTTTTCCCCTTCATTCAATTGTCTGTCCTGTTTGGTGATCCTCCTTTGCTGTTGTCCCTGAAATCATGGTCATCTTTATCTCTCTCTAGAATATCCTTGAGCACTCTCTGTAGGGTTGGTTTGGGGCCATGAATTCCTTCAGTTGCTCTTTGCCATGGAAATATCTTATTTTTGAAAGATAGCTTTTCAGGGTGCATCATTCTGGGTTGGAAGCTTTTTTCTGTCAGGATTTGAAATACTTCACTCCAAACTCTACTTGACTTGATGGTTTGTGTTGACAAGTCTGCCATGATTCAGATTGTTTTTCCTTTACAGGTGATGTTTCTTTTCCCTAACAGCTTTTAATATTCTGTTCTTGTGCTGAATTTCTGGGATCTTGATTATTATATGTCTAGGTGTAGATTTACTTTGGCTATGGCTAGTTGGAGTTCTATATGCCTCACTTATCTGTATACCAGATCCTTTTTCCATGTTTGGGAAGTTTTCTGCAATTACTTCTGCAAATAGGATTTTAATTTCATTTGAGTTAACCCCTGCTTCTTTATTGATACCTACCATTATTAAATTGTTCCTCTTTGCATCATCTTGCAGCCATTGAATTGTTATTTCCTGGTTCCTTGTTATTTTTAAAAGATCTTTCCTTTCATGATTGCTAGCTGAGATCCTGTCTTCAAGGTCTGAAAGTCTATCTTCAGTCTCTTTCAAGTGGTTTTGCCAGCTTTTGATTGGCTTTTTAATTTCCTGGATATCTTTTTAAATCTGTTTCATGCATTGTAGTTCCTTTCTATACTGTTCATTGAAGGTTTCCATCATTTTCCTATGCTCCTCTTCTTTATCTATGTTTTCTTTAGATATGCTCAGCAATTCTTTCATCATTTTTGTGATTTCTTCTTTTACCTGAGACATTATGTCTGATTTGATTACTTTTACAGTCTCATGAAGTTATTTCTTTACTTCAGTTGTTATTTTCTTGTAGGTTCCAGGTATGTGACTTCTGGTTTCTACCATGACTATATCTCCCGGACTAGTTCTGTGTGGGCTGGAGGTCTGAGATTGCCTTTTGCTCCTTCATCTTGACATTCTCCTGGGTTTCTCCCAACATGCTGGTTGTGGGGTCCCAGGCACTTCCCATATTTGCTGCCCCTCTGCAGTGTAGGGGAATGGGAGAGGCACCTGTGTTCCTCTGACCTTTGGTTTACAGGGAGGCAGCAGGGTGTGGAGCGGGCTTCTCCAGACCTGTGCAGCTACACTGGGGCTTCCCCGATGGCCAGAGGTGCATGGTGATGGGGCTGCTTCTCTCAGCCTGTGTGTCTACACTGGGACTCCTGTGATGGTGGCAGGCACACAGGACTGTGTTTGTCTGATTTTCCCGGTGGGTGATGGCTGCCCGAAGGAAGCAAGGGCCTCCAATGGTGGTCTGCAGGTGGGGTGCATGGGGCTTACCTGGCTGTGTGTTCCTGTTCCCACTGGCTGCCCATGGGAAGCAAGTTTTTTTATAGTCGGTGGCCTGCAGGCAGAGGTGGATCTGCTGGCTCTCTCTACCCGCGCTGGCTGCCCACATGAAGCAGCCTTGTGGTGCCAATGGCTGGCAGGCAGAGGTGAATCTCCAGCAAAAATTCTTTGAGTTATTCCCTCAAAGAATCGTGGACAGCTGAGTTGCTGGCTGAGGACATGCATCATGAAAGAAATCAGTGGTAAATATCAGCTATGACATTGTGACCTGCTGCAGTAACCAGGACTGTAATAGTATTTAGCTTGATGAATTCATAACATACTCCTCCTCAGGAGGGAATACAAACAAGTAAAGAAAACATGTTTTAAAAGGAAATTCTTAAAAGAAAAAGCACAGCTTTTACTGACCGAAAATTGTAACATTAAAAAGTTCTGCTTTGTCTTAGTCTCTAGAAGACAATTCCTTTAACAGCCACATTCTAGGAAACCACCAGTACTCAACTCCATTCTATAGAAAACCTGTTCTTGTTTCTCAAGGATAGTTGTGGTAACACAATTGAGTGGCTTTGGTTTAATTAACTTTGTTGTGAAGATTATGGTAATTTTTTGTAATACTGTACCTTGTCCAGGTTTTAAATGAAGACTCTTGTTTTTAATCTCAAAGTAGATATTTCATTAACCAAAAAACACCTATATTATGCAAGCCATGGTAAGGGATACAAAAAGAGGTTAGAATGTGTATGAGATTATAAAATGAATTCTCATAGAAAGTTGTGGTATATAAAATTAAGACACAGAAATCAGTTTACTTTCTACACACTAACCATGAGCAATCTGAAGAAAATTAAGAAAACAATTGTATATAATAGAGTCAAAAAGAATAAGCCTAATACTGGATGTGTTGGTGCATGCCTGTAACCCCAATATTCAGGAGGCTGTGACAGGAGGATCACCATGAGCTAGAGGGTAGCCTGAACTGCACAGTGAGTTCAAGACCAGCCTGCACTACAAAGTGAGACCCTGTCTCAAAAAACAAACAAAAACCAAAAAACAACAAACCTAACCAAGGAGGTAAAGACTTTTGTACTAAAAACTACAAAATATTGCTGAAAAAATTTTAAAATGACACAAATAAGTAAAAAGACATTCGTTATTCGTTCATTGGAAGATTCAATATTGTTACTATATCATAGTCTCCCCCAAAATCTACAGATTTATTTTAGTTCCTGTCAAAATCCCAATGGCTTTCTTTTGAAGAAATAAAAATATCCTAAAATTCATATGAAATCTTAAGGTTCTGGTCTAAAGAAAAACCAAGTTAGATAATTTCAATTTCCTGATTTCAAAATATAGTACAAAGTTGCATCATTAAAGCAATGTGATACTAGTGTAAAGATACTAGCCCAAAGGAACAGAATAAATATCCCAGAAATAAATCTCAGCATATGTGTTCAAATTGCCTTTGACAAGAATGCCAGAATCTCTCAAAGAAAGGACAATGACTTTAACTAATCAGGTTGGAAAACCTGGATATCCACATGCAAAAGAATGAAATTGAACTCTTACTTTACAACATGTCCAAAAATTAGCTCAAAATGAACTAAAGACTTCAATGCAAGTTGTAAAACTACAGAATTCCTAGAGGAAAACTTAGAGGAAATCTTCCTGATGTTGCAACTGGTAGTTGCTTCTTGGTATAACACCACCAAAAGGACAGGCAACAAAATTAAATATACACAAATAAATCTACATCTGTTGTAGTCAGGATTTACAAGGGAAAAATTTAATACATGACATATAATTTATAGGTTTATTTTATAATATTCACCCAAAGAATCAGATGCAAAAATGTACGGGAGATCTGTCCACACACTAGAGTACCAAAGAATTTATCTGAGGGTTTGGATCCCACGACAATGTGCTCCATGAATGCAGCTGAAGATCTAGAGTCCATGACAATGTCCTCCACGAGTCCAGATGGAGGCCTAGAGTACACAACAACCAACTGAGGAATCTGCACTGGAACCAGAAAGTGATGCTCAAAAGAAGGACCAGAGCTCCCCTGAAAAGAACCATAGCCATCTTCAGCAACAGCGAGGTCCCGAGCTACTCCAATGATGAGAATAACCAAGTTCATGTCAGGAAAACCAGTGCAATAAGCTTCTCCAAGAGAATCAACAGCACTAGCATCTTCCTCTCCTGTTCTCTTTTTGTTATTGGCAACAATCCTCAGATGGGCCTACCACTCCAGAACCATGCCAATTCAGTTCAGCTGTGTGTTTCAAGTTGATCATTAGCTAATCCACCACAACATCAAAGTCAAAAACTTTTGTGCACCAAAAGGTACAATCGACAGAGTATAAAGACAACCTACAGAGTGGAAGAAGATAGTTTCAAATTGAAAATCTGATACTGGGTTAATATGCAGAATATTTAAAGAACACCTATTATTCAACAACAAGAAAATTTAAAACCCCAATTTAAAATGGGCAAATTACTTGAAAAGATGTATCTCCAAAAATGTTATATAAATCATCAACAAGCATATGAAAAAAATGTTCAACATCACCAAAAATCAAGTAAACGCAAGTCAGTTCCAAAATGATACACAACCTCATACTCTTTAGGATGGCTGCTGTAAAAACAAAGCAACAAACAACAAAGAAAATAAGTATTGCAAAGGATGTGAAAAAATTGGAACTCTTGTGGACTGTGGGTGGAATTAAAAATGGTGCAGTTACTATAAAACATTATGGAGTTTCCTTTTAAAATTAAATAGAACTGTCATATGATCCAGTAATCTCACTTTTGGGATATATCCAAAAGAATTGAAATTGAGTCTCAAAGTGATATTTGCATATTCATTTCCTAGCAGTATTATTCACATATCCAAAAGTAGAAGATCTCAGATGTCCATCAACAGGTAAATGAATAAATTAAATGTGGCATATACCTGCACATATAGTACAGTATTATTCCGCCTCAAAAAGGAAAGAAATCCTAACAGATACTACAATATAAATGAACCTGAGGAAATTATGCTAAATGAAATGTCAGTCACAAAAAGGGCAAACATATGATTCCATTTATATGAGAAATTAAAAGTAGCCAAATTCATAGAAAGAGAAAGTACACTGGTAGTTGCCAAGGGCTGGAGGAGGGTGAGATAGGAGTTGTTCAGTGGGTATGGAGTTTGAAAACTGCAAGATGAAAAAGTTCACAACAGTGTGAATATACTTGACCATACTAAACTACTGTACACTTAAAATGGTTAAGATGATAGATTTTATATGATGGTTTTTACCATAACAAATTTAAAAATTAATCCTTGAAAACTTAATCCTCATGAAATATACCCTATAGCAAATACTAGCAGAGTCAATTGAGTGTGCAAGCCCACAAAAGATGATAATTAACTTAAAATTTTCATGGCCTGGGCCAGGGATTTAGCTCAGTGGCACAAGCACTTGCCTGGCAAGTACGAGGTCATAAATTTGAACCCTGGTACCAAAAAAGAAAAAAAAATTCCATGACCTTGGAAGAATGATTTAGACTCAGATGACAGCAACCAGAATAAAAAGAGGAAATGTGGAGATAGACACCACACACACACAGAAACCATCTGCAAAGATAAATGTAGAGACTGAGGTGACACATGTTCAAACAAGCCAAGGTCTGGCAATGATTTCCAGCAACCTCCAGAAGCCAGGAGAGCCTTGGGATACGTTTCGCCCCCTCAGTCTCAAATGGAATTAACCCCACCAATAATTTGTCAGAGTTTTTGCCTCCAGAACTGTGAAACCATAAATTTCTATTGTTGAGGCCATTTAGTTTGCGGTCCTTTGCTACGGCAGTCCTAGTGAACTAAGCCGAATGTGCACAACTTAACATCCTCAAAGGACAAACACCTTGATTTCACTCCAAAAGTAAAGAAAGGAATTTAGACTACCAAAATCAATCATCCATACATTTCCTTAACAATTGTGACTGTTCCTTCACCACCCGTTTATTTGCTTCAGTGAGTTAAGGCGTGCAACCTTTGCTCCAGGACTCTGTAGCCCCTGAGCACCATGGAACTTTCCAAAGCCTTTACACAGTGGAAAATATTTCCACGCAGAAACAGCTCCACAGCACTCACCTGCACAGCCCGTGATGACATCACCTCAGTACCTGTATTTCATGAAGTCCTTGGGAGACACCACCAGTAATACTCACAAGGTAAATAACTGCCAAATGTTTAAACATTTCGGCCATGCTGTGCAGAACCTTGTCTGTCTTCATGCAGGTGGGGTCCCAGTTGTGTAGGAATAAAATGACCACAACTAGGTCTTCCTCCTGCCCACCCTCCCTGCCACACCAGTACCTCCCTCCGTATTACCTCCCTCTTAACCTCTGTTCTGGATTTTGACAGTGGTGTTTGACCACTGCCCTTCATCTCTTCAAGGGCATCACGAATGACAGCACCATCAGGAAACTCAACTAAATGCTTGACCCACAAGATAGGCGGGTTTCATCACTTTCCCAGGGGGACCATTTTCTAGGAAAGTGTTACTTCAAAGGCAAAAGAGATTAGGCAGATAGAAAGCTCAGACTTGAAAAAGTGAGCTCAGGAAAAACAGCACAACAAAAATTCCTCTTTACTTTTTGGCATTATCAACAAAACAGAAATCAGGTAAGGCTGTACAAGTAATGAACATTCATAGAATACCTGGGACTCTTTATTTGATTTATTTTCCTTTTAAAGTTAATGAGCCGAGGGTGGTGTAGGTCATCCCATTGAGGAGGAGGAGCTGGTGGCCCTGGTGGGAACAGGTGGTCCTTCTCTGGTGACTGGTGGCCTGGGAGGCCTGGGTGGGTCAGGCTGCACCTTGGGGTAGGCGGCCTGGGAGCGGGGGCTGAAAGTGCAGGACCTGTGAAGATTTCTTTGCAGTTCAGCGTGGAAACGACTTGATCATCTTGCTCTCATTTCTACCTAATCTGTGTTATCAAGGGAGAGTGCCCAAATCGGCAAGATAGCAGTGCGGCAAAGCAGTACTCCAGGAGTGAGGGGCGTGTTCCTCAGCTGGTGCCCGCTGGCCCTGGGGGGAAGAGACAAAGCTGTGCCTCCAGGCAAGCAAGGTATAAAGAGTTCACCCATGGATTGAAATAGTGATGAGAGCCGCATGTGGAAGTGCAAGCC